>PVIH01001530.1:148056-230816 GCA_004025045.1 Sigmodon hispidus
AAAAAAAAAAAAAAAAAAAAAAAAAAAGAATAAAAAAGAAACCTACATAAAAGAAAAATAAAGTTTCATGTGTGCATGAAGAAAAATGATAACTACCCTCAGAGGAAAACCTAGCCCATCAGTATCTGAAGAAATCAGAGAAGAGTAAAGAAATCTAAAAAATGCTTTTAAAAAATGAGCAAACATATATAACAAGAAAGATGTAATGAATATATGAATCATTAGTTTTATTATAATGAACAAAATTGTGGGATGATTTGCCCTACCCAAATTAACCTCTTTCCTTTAGAAGAAACAAATAAAAATATTATGAGTGTTTAGTACACATGTGCAAACCAAGAGATACCAACAAATAAAGAGCTACTTTTCAGAAGAAACTGAGTGAGACTTATTAAGAAAAATAATCTGAGTTGGTTTTATATCATTGATGCTAATAACCCATGAGCATTTGATAGATATTTGTTGGATAGGTGAATAAGAGTCAGTTTAGATGATTACGTGTGGATGAAAGGTAACTGGTTTTTGAAGTTGGAAACAAAATCCTTTTCTCATGTAGAGGTTATGTGAAGAATTAGAGAGCTATGTATGCCAACAAGAAAATTGGTGATTTTAAATATTGTTAACTTAACAGAAAAGTCTTTGGGATGTTCCTCACTGCAGAGTATTAAAAAGACTGTGAAAGAAAATAATCAACAGAAGATTGGCCAGGAATAGGCAATGATTTGGTCAAAACTCCTTCTGCCTCCTAATGTTCTCCTGGAGCTTGATGGGAATCCTGGTCAAAAAAGTCAGAGACTCGAAGCAAAGTAAGATACTATAAGTAAGGTACTTAACTATAAAGCATGTAATTGTTTATAATATATCAAATTATAATGAAGAGAAGTAAGATAGGTCATGTGGTAAGGCTGTGAGTCCATTTTCATCACATTTTCTAATTTACCTAACACAGAGAGGATGTTCAAAAATACTACTGAACAGATGAATGGGTGAATGTTAATAGCTCAAAATGAGGGAGCATCAGTCAGAAATCACATGATAAAAATAGGAAAAAATATAGTTAAGAATATGACATGGTTATTGAAACATGGCTCAAGACTGACTAAAGAAGACATAAGACATATTACTTGCTGGGTCCAATACATATAAATAGTTGATAGAAAAATCCAAGTCTCTATAAAATCAAACAGAATTTAGCATTGAAAAACTTTGAAAAAAAGAGAAAACTTCACCATTTCCAGTACTTGACAATAAACAAACAAACAACTAAGTAAAGAGTCATGAGATCTTGCTGTGAGGCTTGCTCACATCTAGATGGTCCAGAGTTCAGATGGGAACTGGGGCCAGGGTATATCTCATCAAACTCCTCACTAACAATCTACTTCCAGCAGTCATTTGCACCTCTTGAAATTTCCATAATCTCTCAAAACAACAATGACAGCTGGGTAGAAAATGCTCAAATACATGAACCTGTGGGGAGCAGTTTACATTTAAGTAATAATATTCCACAAGTTTGTAGCCATTTTATAAAACAAAACACATCCGTCCAACTCTAATTATGTCCATAGTTTTTGACAGTCCCAGTGGTTTTCAAAAGTTCAAAGTCTAAAGTCTCTTCTACGATTCATGACCTCTTATAATGTTTTTAAAAGCCAATGTACATACTTCCAGTTATATGGCACAGACTAAATATTCTCATTCTTAAAGGAAAAGAATGGGGAAAGACTTGGCCAAAGAAATACTGAAGCTCAGGAGGACAAGCATCAATCCAAGTAGCTTCATGTCTAGCATCTGGAGTTCATGGTAACACCACATGGCCTCCAACACACTGTAATAAACCTCATCCCTAAAACTCTGTTGCCTGATGCATTTGTGAAATCTCTCTTGAATCAACTCCAATAAATACGTACAGTTTCCACCCCTATCCACAATGGAAATCCCACATTCTTGGCATCTGTAACATCCTGGTATCTCTACTACAACTTAGTCTTCACCTTTGCAACTTCATGCACAATATACTCACTATCTCCATGTTTGGAATCAGAGCCTACTACCCACAGTTCAGCCTAAGAGAATTTCTCAAGTCTTAGTGCAAACCATGACTCAATAACTTTTTAAACTTGCAAAATCACCATTATGTCAATGATGATGCCAAGTTATAAGCTCTTGATGTAACTTGGGGTCACTGAAAGTACATCTATAGGATCCTTTGTGTGCATTTGTCCTGAACTGGTAGTTTTCCTGCTGGGTATCCTCTCCAGGGTCTCCTCTCTATATTATTGGGTATGTATCTTTTAAATAAATATTTTCAAAATTTTGTTTGTTTTAGTCCCTGGAACTATCAATAGGAAGGACCTACCCCCGAAGCACTTTTCCTATTGTTTTGATTCAGTTAATAATTAAATAATAAGGTACTGCTTGGTCCTCATCAACCTTGTCTGCCTGCCTAAACAGGTTAGTGTACCTCTCCTTACTAAACTATATATTTTTCACATCTTTCTGCCCCATTTCCTGATTTCTGTCACTGCAATCCTATCTAGAGCAATGAGAAGTAATCATCATGCCATAGGTTAGCTGCTATCTGTCTTAAAATTTCCTCTTAGTTTTTAATTCAATCTTGTTCAAAATTTCAAGACAAAGACAGAATGTAGACAGAGTCTTTGCAGGAAAACAACACAAATGGTCTTTGGCCCATTTCCTGATTCCCTGTTCCCCTCTAAATCATTGCTAAGATGGTCTTTTAATTATATTTTTAATTCTTACATTACTTTTAAATTATGCATCTATATGTGTGGCAGGAACAGAGATATTCACCCAAGAGTGCAGGTGCCCACACAAGCCAGAGGAGAGTCACAGATTCTCTAGAGCTGGTCTATACACCACATGGTTAGCTTTGTCACAGTAACAACCCTACACCAAGTATAACTTTTTTCCTTCATTGTCACTCATATTATGGTGACATAGTGTCTAACAGAAACAACTTGAGGGACAAAGTATATATTTGGGCTCATGTTTTAAGAGGAAACAATCTGTCATGGCAGAGTGGCAGGGTGGCAGGCAGTATCATCTGTGGTGGCAGAAGTCTGTGGCATGGCTCACTCACATCCTGGAAGGCCAGAAAAAAAAATATCCTCGACCTGTACCATGGTCAGATTGTAATGTGCAATCTGCTTTGTGAATCCAGATTCCACCTCTGAAAATACACACAATATCTAAAAACAGTGTAACTTACAAGGCCAAATACATTGAGCCTGTAATAGGCATTCCTTATCTAAAGCATAATAATCATCACACAGAAAATAAAAAGCAATTCCATGCCCAGAAGGTTATTGATTGAAATAAATAAAGAAGAATTATCACAATGATACTGAGTGTGCAAAGAGCTGTTTTGAAAAGCAGCTGATAAAAAGTTTCTTACGGGTACTATTTCATCATAGCTTCCGCTAAAATAGTTACTTCATTTTGTAAGGGCCATAGTTGGGACTCTGAATTAATTATGGTGATTTTCAAGTATTTATGCAAAAAGAGGCCTATGTGTATGAATAATTGGCTCTTAGTAACATTATCTGATGAATAAATCAATTTAAAATTGAAGATCTGTATCCTCTGGTAATTCCTTCTAAGCCTTCTTTACTGTGAAATTCCCTTTCAAAATTAACACACCTAGAAGACATTCATTAAACATTTGTTGAATGAATGAATTATGATGTGACATTGAGATAATATTTTCAGTTTAGTATTACTATGGAGTAGTGCCCCTTGCTTAGCTTTCATAAGCAAATGTTTTGCAATGACTACAGAACTGTGAAGAAACCTAATACTCAGGTAAAGTTACAAAGACATAGGCCTGTTGTGAATTAGGATTATGTTTCACATATTTCAAAGTTTCACCTGTTTCTCAAAATGACATACCTACAGCCTGCATTATATGTGTCAGACTACAGAAGTGTGAATAAAGACAGTCTTCCATTACATGAGAAATGTGGAACAATTAATTTAAAAGGCTAGTGATGCATAAAAGGGTAAATGCTGAATAAATATACTTCTATAAAGATAAGTTTAGAATAATAAGTACCAAAATATTCTTTGAATTTGAAAATAATTTGTTTTAGTATCACATCAAAAATTCTAATGCTTCAAAGGGATAATTTCTATAGTTCATTGCTCAGTAGACAAGATCAGTAAATTATATCAACCAATTTGAAGTGATTAAGTAATAAATTCATACACGAGTTCTACAGGAAGCAAACAGTATTGTGACATTTCATTCCCAGTATTATTAAGTCAAATCAGCTGCTTCCAGACTGTAGCTCGTTGCTCCTATTATGGGGCAGAATACAAGACCAGACACTTATAGAGCCAGTTCTACAGTGGGGCTTTAACAACAAAGTGTAATGGCAAATTAAGTAATTTTAGAGCTGAATCTTTATGCAACCACATAATACGATGTTCTCATTTTACATAATGAGAAAGCTAAGGCCCAAAGATATTATCCAGCCAGTGGTTTGCACAGTCAACAATGAACAGAAAACTGCCTCTACCCAGACACTGTATCACAGCTTCTAATTTCCTTCTGTTGCACACTGACTCTCATGAAGATGAGGAAGAGACAAGTACTGGAACAAAAATGTTTCTATCCTTTAAATATGAACATTAAACTCTTTTGTTTCTCATGTCATAATTTAATTGAAGCTTTGTTTAAACAGACTGAAGTTTGGAGATCCAAATTCAGATTTAATGTTCTAGAAATGTTTAAACATATACAAAAGCAGATATAATGATATGACAGAACTGTCATGTGTCAGATATAATTTTCAATACAGTTTCCTTAACTCAATATAATTTAGGAATTTAATTCATAAGAGTTTCATTTATATTAGCATGTGTCCATAAATGTAATTATGTGCCTCTAACACACCTAGAGAATTAATAATTATTCTTCAATGATGCTGTCAATGGCAATGTTCAAACTCTGACTTGTCCAATAAATATCACAAGTTTTAGACTTATAAAGAAGAAAAACCATTTAAATTCAACTACATCATTGAAAACACAGTAAAACAAAAATAATATGAGCCATGATAGTCACATTAGAATCTACTATGGATGATGAAAAATGGTGAGAAATTTGCAGCATGATGAAGATGTGAGAACATAATCATTACTATGGGATAATTACATCAATTGACCCAGTTTCAATGAATATTTTAATAGCGATGAGTTAGTTATGAAAATGTGCTAGTTAGGTAGAGATAGATAGCAGTGTTTACCAAATCATCAGTTAAACACACATATCCAAATGATCTTATATACATGCCAACTGGAGATTCTTTAGGGAGCAGTGGCAGAGAATCTCTGGGGAATTGTCTGTTGTACTGAATGCAGTGACTCAAAGTTTATTGTTGGCTCAGACAGAGTGACATGCACAAATCTGTAGGACTCTGAGTGTCAGGGTCTTCATTGCTTCAAAAACAGAATGGCCAACATGACCTCTGAAGTCCTTTCTATATTTAATAGTCAGTGGCTATAAATATTGAACTTCAAATGCAGTCTTTCATTGTGCTATTAAGTGTTGGTGTCTCATCTGCCACATATTTTCTATAGATTTTGTCTGATGGCGAGCCTCTGTGACCATATAGGTTATACTGCAGAGGGCAATATTTAGGAGTGAGCATGAGCAGAGGCCTAGCAGGCTATCTAATTCACATCATTTCCTGTATCACACAGAGACAGAGATATTCTAGTGCCCCCTATCAGTTGGTCAGATTAAGAATGCTTAAATTTGAATTTCAAATAAAGTGTATTTTTTAATTACCCATTAAATCTTAATGCTTTAAAAATTTGAAAGAAAATACTAGTTATGTAAAATGAAAAATTAACTAGATGTCCTAATCTTCTGATTTTAGCACACCTACACACACACACACACACACACACACACACACACACACACACACACATTGTCAATTTACAATGAGATTAAAAGGACTTGGGGGAAAAGACAGGAGCAGAAAAATCAGAGAAATCCCTTTCAAGAATGCAGGTGATGGTGATGCTGACTAGGACAGAAAAAGAGAAATTGAATTCTGTATATATTTTGATGCTAGGGAATATATGTCTTACTAATAGAGCTGACACAGGAAGTATGAAGATTGAATTTTCATTTTAAAGACGAACAACCTGAAATTTAGGAGACTTCCATGAAGGATCGCGCACACACACACACACCTACACACACACACACACACACACACACACAAATACTGCCAGAGGAATCCAAATTTAGATAACCCTAACTAAAATACATTTTTCAACTTATTCTCATTATTTCTTAAACACATTTGGGGAATCCATTTAAATTTTCTTCAACTTCACAATAAAGCGTCAAAAACTTGAATGTTAGAATGCCACAGCATCCGAAAGGGTTATGTCTAAAGTAAGACAGCTATTTAAATGTTGAATACCAAATTTCTCCTTCCCCAACACATGCTTAAAATGGTTTATTAGTTTCCAAGTCAACCTATAAATGCTTATGTAGCCCATATTCTAGCTGAACACTGAAGAGAGATTTAAATAAATTATGGTAGAAACCAAGCACATTGTCATATTGATGATCAACAAACACATGAAAAAAGTCAGAAAATATATTTATCTAGTTTTTTCATAGGGTTATAAGAAATAAATAGTAATACCAAGAGAAGTCAAAAGTTAACAGAAAGTAGACACAGTCTTCTACAGAGTTTTAAGACACTGAGAATGTGTGCTACTGGGCTCCTGTGCTCCTGCCTCTTGTAACATTTGTTTGTTTGTGTCCCACTCAGGGAGTGCTGCAAACTTACCTATGCAGGCAGACCTTAACTTGGATTGCTTACAAGGAAAGGTTCAATGGAAATAAAGAATTAAAGGAAAGCAGGAAGTATAAACCTATGCGGTGAGTCTATTTAAAATAATTTTAAAAGAAATGGGGAAGCATGTATTTTTTATTTCTGTGAGGAGATATTAATTAAAGATGTAATAAAGTGATAATTAAAAAAAACATCCATAAGGATAAAAGGAAATGCTGCTGCAAATGGCAGAAAAGATGAGATTTCAATTTGGAGAATTATTTGCGATGGTCATCATCTGACATAACCATCCCAGAGCATTAACTGTCCCACAGCAGTGTCAAGGTCCTAATCCTGGAGTGTCACTGTGGCCTGGAAAGTAAGGGACTAGTAACAAAGAGGTTGAGTTATGAAGAGTGTCGGAGATTGACAAGAGAAGTTCTGGGCAGAAGAGAAAGTGTATTCGAGGACACAGATACCAGCATGAAGGCCAATCAACAACCTGAAGCCCCATGGCATCTGTGCACCTGACCAGTAAAGAAACCAACAGGTGCGTGGGGTGTCAGAATCCTGAGCAAGAACTTCCAAAACTGGACATAAAGGGCTACAAAATACAGTTTTGACTAGGTGGAGGCTTTACCAGTTAGCCAAGAAAGAGAAACGACTGATTTTGTTTTCTAATTATTCAAAAGAAAGAATATGAGGATGGAAGAAAAGGATGGAGAGAGAGAGAGAGAGAGAGAGAGAGAGAGAGAGAGAGAGAGAGAGAGAGAGAGAAAGGGAGGAAGGAAGACAGAGAGGGAGGGGAGCAAGTTCAATAATGTTAGTTATTCTATTGCCAATAGTGCACTAAAGCGGGGCCAGGGTCTGGTGAAATCACTGAAATATCAATTTATTGTGATGTAAACATGTTCAGGTGGCAGCCAGAAATCCAGGTATGATGACCATACAAAGGTTGAAGTTGAAGATGAAAGAGATAATTGTGTCAGAAAGAGGAGAACAGTGGAGCAAAACTACAACATTGACAGTGACGGCTTTGGGACAGCTTTCCAAAATGGGTAAAAAGACAGAAGCATGGTAGGAGAAAGCTCTACCACTTCAAGGGGAGGTTATAACTCTCCTCCCCCTTGAGGCCACTTTTACTCTCAGGATTAACCCAATACTCAAAATGTATATGTTCAAGGGCATTTAGTTCACCTTCATACTGGTGTATTTTGAATTATATTTCTCCTTTTCACATCTTACCTATTTGTTTCTGTTTACATTGCTTATAAAAATACATAAAATTTAAAAGAAAGAAAACTTAATTATTTCCAACATTAGTAAATGATTCTCATTTTTTTTCAGGAAAGCAGTCATCTAGCTTTTATTATTATTACTCAGAATCAGTGAGGTTTTATTGTATAATGTGAGCCAACTGAATTAAAATGAACATTAGAATCAAATCCCAGGGCATCTCTAGTAATTTCCAAGCATGCCCAAGGTACACACACATATGGAATGGTAACTGTAGCAAAGAAGGAAAGATAGGCTCAAAACAGAGGAAATACATTTAAAGAGAAGAAGATCCCAGGGCAATATATAATACATGAGTCTCTAGGGTTTGGTGACTTGGAAAGAGAATGGTAGGGACTACATTGGTACTGAAACAACAGCAAAAATGTCCAGACTTTGACAATTTAGATCAATAATTGGGACTCTGGTGTCATTGGTTATGAGAAGACTCTTGTCAGTTGTTGGGATAAAGATTATAAAAAGAGTCCATTCAGAATTACATAAGATGCACTCTGAGTGTGTCCACCCAGGATGTTTATGTTCAGGGGAAGCCAGTAGCACACGGGACAAGTCTGACATACAAAGTACTACATGATGCACAAAAATGCTCCCAGATTTTTGGCTTCTTCCAAGACATTTTGCTTTTGTTGTTCTTATTTTGTTTTGTTTTTCTTTGTAGTAAAATGTATATAACACAAAAGTATAAGTATATAGCTTTGTGGAATTAAGTAATAAGTGGAAATAAGTAATCTTTGCCAAAAATCTCTCTCTCAATTTAATTTTAAAAGTTGTTTACTTTTCTAAACTGAACTCTATACTCATTTAATAATAACTCCTTGTGCCAGAGAGATGGTTCAGTAGATAAAGATGCTTGTTATTAAGCCACATGACCTTAGTTCAGTTCCTGAATGGAAATTACATGGTAGAAGAAAAAAGCAACTGCTGCAAGCTATCTGCCTACCACACAGGTGTAGGCATGTACACACACACACACACACACACACACACACACACACACACACACACTACAAAAATAAATGCAAAGATTAAAAAGTAACTTTAAGATATCACCTTAATCTACACTTATTCCAACTGAAACCTACCACTCAGCTTTCTATCATTCTGTATTTGACGAGTTCATACGAGTAACAGCACATATTATTTATTTTGTGGCCAGCTTTTTTAGAACAGCCTGCCATCCTTAAGACTTGAATATGTTGTAGATCTACATCTGAATTTCATTTAATCTACGAATAAATCATGGTCCCTTCTATGTATATACACATTTGTCCACTCACTGGGTGAATTTTGTGGGCTGTCCCTACCTTTAACTTTTTTGAATAATGCTGCTGTGAGCATTGATATCTGTTTGTGGAAGCTACACTGAAACACAAGTAAGTTATTTTTAAGTTTTGACTTGTGAAGCATACCTGTTTATTTCTTCTTTCTTGGAACACGTAAAACACCTTATTGTTAGTTGTATTTAAGCTAAAACCATCTGTTGTCCAGAGTGATCTGCAGAGTTCTGATGCCATAGATGATGACCAGCTAATTAATTGTACACTTAGAATAGTTTTGAGTGTAGATTATTTTTAAAAACAAAATATTATGAGCCTATTACCTATACTGTGCCCGAAGGCTAAAGGACAAAACTGAGTGGAGAGTAAAGAATAATTTGACAGGTGGATATTTTGATTCACAATTCTTTGATAAATAATACTGGTTGCTTATGTTCCTCTAAAAAAGTGGGTTTTGTTTATTTATTTTTTGGGAAACCTCCTCTTTCAATGCCTCCAAATGTAACTGAAAACCAACCTCCACTCCTTCATAAATTGATAGGAAGGCCCTCAAATTAGATAGAGTTAATACTCTTGCAAATTCAATTGATTTCTATGCCACTATTCAAAATGAGATCACCAGGAAGGACGATTTTAAATTTAAATGAAGGCTGCCTTGAGTGAAATAACTTCCTCTTGATCCTCACGTTTGTAATCAATAGGGAACTCTGGCTGAATCTGATTTTTTTGCGTTTTTCAGCAACGTCAGGAATCCTAATGTAAAAATCTGCTCTGTTATGCGGATTTGTGAACTGTCTGGAGGGTTCTCGGTCCATTAACCAAAGGATAGATTACCCAGAGACACAATGTAATGTTTTTGTCTCCCACTGAGACAGTCTTACTCCAATATTATTCATGTGATTTCAAGAAAAGTAGTTTCTGTTTTCTTTAGGCTCACACCTGACCATTTATAAACAGCAAGGTATTCTCTTGGTGTTAATTTAAATTCTCCAGCAAAATTAATTGCACATACACTTTTAAAACTCTGGATTCCAGAGCTACCAATGAGAATATTTTAGAATTTATTCACTCAAGCTCCCAAGTGAATGACCATAATACAACAGATTACTTATGCATAGTGTGAAGGGCTGCAGTACCTGTGGCCAAGGAATAAACCTGTCAGTGAAAAGAAAGACACCCTTCACCCTGGCCATGACTGGAATAAGACATCCAAATATCACACTTGAACCTATCATCCTGATGCTGTAGCCAGAGAAGATTTGCCTGAATTTCATAACCAATCTAATAAAGATAAGCCTACTTATGATGCTTTCATTTCTTATTTATGTACTGTGCACGTGTATGTTTATGTGTGTGTAGGTACATATATGTATGTAGGTACAAATGGGCTTGCAAGTATTTTTCTGTATTTGTGAAGGCAAAACGACAATGTTGAGTTTGATTCTCAGGAACTCTATCCACCTCCTTTGAGACAGACTCTCTCACTGGTCTGTAGCCAACCAATTACATAAGACTAGCTGGTCAGTGAGGTCCAGAGATTCTCCCCAGTGCTGAAATTGTAAGTACATGTCATTACATCTGACATTTTTGTAGAGGTTCTGAAAAATGAACTCAGGTCTTCATCCTTTAAGACAAGCACTTTATTAATTGGCCAGCCTCTCCAGCCCCTAAATGATGTTTTTGATCTATGTTTTAGTGGTATTGGGGATTGCACTTTTGGATATGCACATGCTAGGCAGATAGACTTTTGCTGTCTTACATTGTTGTGATGGTTAATTTCAATTTCCAGAAAGAATGAATTAAGAAATGCTAGAAGGTATTAATATAGCATACCTTTACACATGCCTATGAGCATGTTTCTAAAGAGATTTAACTGAGAAAGAAAGTCATCCTGAATGTGAGCAGTACCATCCCATGGGCAGGAATCCCAGACTGAACAAGGTTTAAAAAAATAACAATAGAAAGTGAGCTGAGCATTGAGATTTCTTTTCTTTGATTTTTGACTGGTGAACCAAGCCACTCCTGCCTCCCTGCCCTCCCAGTAAATGGTGATGGACTGTCTACCTCTGAACTGTGAGCCAAACTTGCTTTTGTCACGTATTTGATCACAGAGATGAGAAAAGTAACTAACACACCCACCAGTCTCTGAAGTTCATTCAGATTTATGGCTGAACTCCCACCAATCAGAACTACAGGTCTGTTAAAAAAAAAAAAAAAGAAAAAAAAAGAAAATAAACCTATATTTTCATAAGTAAGATTTATCAAATAAGATATTGTCATGAGAGCTAAATGGCAAATGCTTTTTAAAAATGCTTCTACCATTCTCTATTATGCACAGAGGTAAACAATCAGAGCACTTATAAATCAGCCCTTTGTCTGGACATGCAATAAAAATCTAATATTCTCAAGGAAATTTCTCCTCCTAGCCAGAGCTATAATCATGCATTTTAGGCATAATATGAAATATTAATGGCTTTTCTTCTTTTTTTCTTACTCTCTTCTCATTCTTTTGTGCTCCAATCCTGTCCATCTTTTTTCTTTAAAGGGTAAAACAAAGTCATTCTGCCCTTGCTTCTGAATCATGTGTCCTCGCCAACACCTGAGGCACAGAAAAAAAGATGAAGAAATGACAGTATCTGGTCTCGCTGACTCTCACTACATTGCTGTAGATATTAAGTAGTTCAGTCACAGAGTTAACACTTCCTTGTCCTGTGCAGCTCTGATAACAGCTGTGTTCTGCAGTAAGAAGTTTCTTTGTCCTGCCCAGCCAATCTGGATCAGCATTCCAAATAATCACACAAAGGCTTATATTAATTACAAGCTATTTGGCCTATGGCTCAGGCATATTACTTGCTAACTCTTCACCTCAAATTAACCCATGATTCTTATCTTGTTTATCCACATGGCTTGGTACCTTTTCTCAGAGCAGCATTTTCATCTTCCTTTCTCTGCATCTGGCCATCATCTGCTGCTCTGCTCTTCTTCTTCCCAGAATTCTCCTAGTCTAGTTGCCCTGCCTCTACTTCCTATGTAGCTATTGACCAGTTGGTGTTTTATTAAACCAATGTTTACAATGACAAATATTTACAGTGTTCAAAAGTATAATTCCATAGCAATGCTCTGGCCCCTTTCATCAGTGTAAGTGGTTTGTTTAGAGTTAAAATTACAAAGACCAGTGGAGAAAGGGAAGTAGCTTGGCCTTCTTGGAAACTAGTTACTGAAGATGAGCTGTATCCATTCATCCTTTTGTTCAGACATATGTTAATATTTGATTCAAGAATCCTATAATCTTGTTCAGCTGATTCAAGCTTAAAATTAGCTGGAGGTAAAGGTATAAAAATTCAAAGAAGGTTTAAATTTTCTTTTTATCCCCATTCTTCTAATATTGATTAAATACCCTGTACGCCACATACTATGCAAGGTTTTGTGATGTAAAACAGTACTCACCTTAGTGAAAAGTACAGGCAATAAATAAGTAATGCTTATTCCCACCCCAAAGGTAATGATACAAGGTAAAGAAACAAAGTGGAGTAAAGAACAGATACTGTAACAGGGTAACACAGCCTCTCTTAAAGGGCTGCTGACTACAATGGTTGGAGGGGAACCTCTAGAGTAAGACAGTCTAAAGTATAAATTCTAAAGACTATGGCACATGGTATATTGTATACAGTCTATGTGCTAGTGATTTGTCACTAATAACATGATTTAACATCCCTAAAGCTCTCCAAATAGAATGTCTAACTCCAGAACCCGGCATTTATTTTGAACTAATTCAAGAGAATCATCATAATTATCATGATTATTATTATTAAATATAAAAATAACATTTAAGGTGAAATGTGGAATATACCAGTGTAGTATTCATAGAGAAGCAAGAAAAAAGTTTTCTAGGCAAAAGACAATGTCTTTGAGTAACAAATATTCTTGGTCCAAGAACTATTAAGAGGATTGAAAGGCTAAAGAATTCAAGCATAAGGAAGAAAAGGCTTACTTTAAAATAAGGTAAAAGGAAAGATCCAGGGAGAGATCATGTGGTTGCCAGGAAAGACACTGGAACTCATTTGGATTTCATTCTATACACAACTGGAAGTCCCCCAAAGAGATTCAAACATAGGAATGATAATAACCAATTCAATTCATAGTTTTGACAGCTCTCTCCCTTCAGTGTGGTGATGAATAGATTAGGATAGCAGGAAAGATGGAGAGACTGCTCATTGGTTAAGAAAACTGACTATTCTTCCAGAAGACCTAGATTCAATTGCCAGCTCCCCTATGATGTATGGGAAGCTCAAGTTTCAGGGACTCTGACTTGCTCTGTAAACTCAGGTTACTAGAACCACATATAATAAACTGGCATCACACAGGAAAAATACTCATATACATAAAGATAGACATTCTTAATTCAAAAGCCGACTTAGAAAGATCAACTGCAATCAATGGTGAACTGCATTTTTCAAAGATGATCATATTTTGTGTCCCCTCCTTAGTGAGGTAACACAGACCCAGAAAGACAAACATGGCAAGTACTCACTCATAAGTGGATTTTTGACATAAAGCAAAGGATAACCTGGCTGCAATTCACAACCTCTGAGCAGCTAAGTTACAAGGAAAATCCTAAGAGGGAGATTCATGGATCCACTTAAGAAGGGGAAATAGATAAGATCTCCTGAGTAAATTGAGACCATGGGGAGGGATGGAGTAAGAAGAGATGGGAAGAGAACATGAGGAAAGGGATGGTTGAGTTTGGGGAAGAACAAAGAGGGAGAACAACATAATAAATATCTTGATAGAGAGAGCCATTTTGGGATTAGGATTAACCTGGTGCTAGGGAAATATTCA
The DNA here is from genome assembly GCA_004025045.1 of Sigmodon hispidus. Classification (NCBI taxonomy): domain Eukaryota; kingdom Metazoa; phylum Chordata; class Mammalia; order Rodentia; family Cricetidae; genus Sigmodon; species Sigmodon hispidus. The sequence goes on from PVIH01001530.1 coordinate 162,290, forward strand.
AACAATGTTGAAGAGGGTACCTGAACTGGCCTTCCCTTGGAATCAAGTTGATGACCACATTATTATCATCATAGAACCTCCATTCAGCAACTGATTGAAGCGGATGCAGAGAGATCCACAGCTAAGAACTGGGTCAAGTTCTCAGACCAGTCAGAGAGAGTATATGAGCAAAGTCATCAAGATCATAGAAACAGCTGACCAGAGCTACTAGGAGCTCATTGACTCTGGATTAACAGCTGAGGAACCTGCATGGGACTGAACTAGGCCCTTTGAATGTGGATGATAGCTGTGTGGCTTGGGCAGTTTAGGGGGCAGCCTCTGGTAGTGGGGCCAGAACTTATCCCTAAGGCATGAACTGAGTTTTTGGAGCCCATTCCCTATACATGGATACATCGCTCAGCCTTGACACTGGGGGTAGGGGACTTGGCCCTGCCTCAACTTGATATGCCAGACTATATTGACTCCCCCTGGGAGTCCTTACCCTCTCTGAAGGATGGAAGGGAGAGTGGGGTTGGGATGCTTGAGGTTGACTGGGAAGAGAGGAGGGAGAGGAAATAGTTGTTGGTATGTAAAAAAAAAAAAAAAGAAAAGAAAAAAAGAAAAAAAAGAAAAGAAAAGAAAAGAAAACTTTTAAATAAAAACATTTTAAAAAAATTCTTTATGTTCCTTAAATATGATGTTGGAAATCTCCCATCCGTAACTTCAGTCAAATTCTTCTCCCTTAAACAGTTGGTGTAATTGATATTACACCAGCCTTACACAAACTATGCTGTACAAATCTTCAAGGTTCAGGGTTAGGGTTAGGGTTCAGTTATGGGCATCTGACCTTGGACTGACAGAAATAATGTTCCACAAAAAATTCACATCTGTCTAAATCTCAGAATAAAACCTTGTTAAAAACATAAGTGTTCTGCAGATGTAAATAGTTAATAGAAATGCACTGGGTTAGGACAAATTATAATTATAATAATCTGTCTGTGTGATTATAAGAAGAGGAACAGGCACAAAGGCACAGATATGCCCTGAGGGAAGAAGCCCATGTGACAAGACTGACATTGAAGGGACAGAGCTGCAAATCCAAGTTGTTTGAGGATTACCAGGACACCAGCAAATGCAAGGGACTTCAAGAAAGGATTCATCTCTGAAGCCTTTAGAAGGATTACAGTCTTGAACTTGACATTGCTACATAGAGACAAAATTAAGAACCTCCCTGGCATCACTGATAAAAAAAATTGAACGTAAGTTTGTGGATATATATTCAATTGTGTATATTGGCAAAGGGATGTTACATGCAAATGTGGACTGTGTCTGCAGATGCTGGAAAGGGTTCGCCCTTGTTGGGTGTTAGGAGAACCAAATTAATATCTTCAGGAAGAGTAGTATATGCTCTTAACAGCTGAGGCATCTCCCTAGCCCTATGTTAGTGAATTTTGTATAAGTTCAGTTCTCAAAAGGGCCAACTTGTTTGCTTTAACACTTTTACATCATGGAAAAAAATATAATTGCTCATTTTTTAGTCAAAATGTAAAGGGCCTTTTAAAATCCTTAATAGATTTGGAAAAACAAATAAAGAATAAAAGTAAAACCAGTGTTTATAACATGTTCAGTGCCCTGAAACAGAAGAGTGTCAAAGAGAGGAAGACCCACAATGCAAAATTCAAATTCAGGACTTGTTAGGAAACTGTCCAAATGCTGGGATGAAGACAAGAGTGTAAATGTAAAACCTACCACTAAAGCATCAAAAAGATTTAAGGTGGCACCTCCTAAACCCTTCAGACACACAGGGAGTCATCAGAATTTAAGAGTCTGCCTTTTAAATCAATAAGCAACTAAGCTTCTTAAAGGTTGATGCCCACAGCAGTGTACAGAAATCCTATGATAGAAAAAAGGTTCACACTAAGAATATCAGTGGGCATCTTTTATCTAATAGAGTATACTTATAAATAGACATATATGAAGTCTCAATCTTTCTAAAAAAATTCACAAACTTGAGCTAAAAGAAATAGATAAATCAATCATACAATGAAGAAAGTGAGGTATCTAATTACTTAAAATACCTTGGACATGAAGCAAAATGAAAAAAATATTCAACTGCAAACTTGAACCACTTGTGGAAAAGAAGCCAGGGAGTACAAAGACCTGGAAAGCAAGGTGAGTCCACCGTCAGGAAAAGCAACCTCCATGAAATATTTCTGAGTATTTATTAAAGAATGGCCACCAACTGGATCTCAAAAGTATGTTTTAATTATGACTGCTGTCTTCAAAGTCTCCCACTTTTTAAATGAGAATGTGATTATTCCGTACTGGACTCCATTGCATGCTGAGTGTGCAGGAGACAGATAATTAGAATATTTTGGTCACAACTCTTCAAAGATTAAGAAGAATCAAGCTGAGAATATGGATGCAAATGGCCTCAGCAGCACTGGGACTTATTTGGATGGGAACATTCAAGATTTTAAGAGATAAGATGATATTGTGGGTATTCTTAACCCCAGCATGTGGAAAGGATGGGAAGAGTGTGACTGCACTTGCTAAAGGTGGCTACACAGATTCCTGCAATTCTGTATATTCTTTTTGGCCTTATGGCACTGTTATAGTTGTTTTATGTAACAATAATAATATGTTCATGAGGATGAGAGAAAAGGATAGATAGGCTTATAACTGACTTGTTCAGTGCATCATAATAACAAATATTGATACCATTTGTTAGGATGATCAGTACTAGTTTTGAGAGGGCGAGAAAAGTATAAAAGGCATGAGTCGATATTCCAGTTGTCTTTGGCCAAGTTAACTGTGAAAGATAGATCAGAATTACAAATGTAATCTCCTCAATTTATTCAGGATCTTAAAGTCACATGTCTTCCACCAATGACATTTTTATAAAGCATGGCCCTAAAAGCAACTGCGGCATTAAGAAAAGCAGATTGATGGTCTTCAAATGACATAAGTATGCAATAGCACAATTCAGCATAAACTGATCAAAAACTTTAATGTGCATATTTGTTACTTTGAAAGAACACTGATCTCATTAAGGTAGATAAAAGACAACTTTATTCATTGAAAATGTATGAGTGTTTAAAGAAAAAAAATGCATTACCCTTGCAGACACATTATCCAAAAAAACAGAATCTGAATTTGATCTGATCACTTGCCAACAGTAAAATCTTGGTAGAGATTCCAGTTACCATCCAATGCAAATGAGGACTATTTGAAAATGGTGTTTCCATAGGAATGCCAAGAGACCTTAAACACCTCAGTGTGCCAGATACAGCCAAGAAAAGAGGAGGCAGTCATTTTGTAAAACTGTTAGTTATAGGAACCAGTAAGAACAAGCAGCATTTGAGTGAAAGATAACTATATAATAAATTTCTGCCATGACACCCTCTACCAGTGAATTAAAGGCTTGAGGAATCAGGACAAGGTAGAGGGGAAGAACCAGTTCATCTCTCTTTGACCTGTGCTGATGAAAGCAGCATGCTTTGCAGGAAATCTTCTAAAACCAAATCACCTTGACATGTCAGAAAGTATGATTCTGGGTTAAATGTCATTTTTGTATCATTGGCATTCTTTCAGTTCGGAATGCTGTGGCTTCAATAGAATACCATTACATACTTAAGAAGCAACTGGGCAAAGTTCAGAAGGGAGCAATCACTGCCTCCTATGCCCCCATTTCTCCTGAAAAAAAGATAAAGAAGGGCATTATCTATGCTGCAACATGCTTCTTTTTGTGAATAGGCCAATGGTTCCAACTGAACATGTAATTATGGATCAGAGTCTTCTGTGTAGCTTACTTCTCAAAAACCCAGACAGAAGATATTTAATAAAGTCCTGTGGACCTGGAAATGCTAAGTGCTTAGAAATAGATAGGACCGTGGAAAATTGAATCTCTAGAGCATAAAATAAACCAAGCATTTAATTATTGTTTTAACTGATCAGGGGGAACTCTAGGGGGCGGTACAGAGTCAGAGTCCCATATACATTAGAACACCATTGAATGTATTTTTATAGGTTACAGATTACGAAGCTACAGGTTACAAGAAATAATCTTAATCTGCAAAGCAATTAATAAAATAAGATATAGAGCAATCTATATCTTTCTAACCTGTAGCAAACTTCTGCTGCTGCTGCTAGGCATCTCTCTTAAATGAGATTTCGGGACTTGTAAATACTATACTTGGGACTATACTTGTTTTTCCCATTTCCTCTCCCTTCCAATTCCTAATGTTAGATACAGATCATAAATGTCTCATTTTGCATTTCAATAAAATATACTTATGCATTCAGATCTATCATCAAATGTTAAAGCTTCAAATATCTTAAACACAAAGAAGGAAATGCACATTGGTTCAGGAGTTTAAAATACTTAGAGTTTTGTTTGTTAGCTTGTTTATATTTATAGAAGCTTCAAATTTACTAGGCAAAATCTAAGACAACAGTCAAGCCTAACTCCCTTAATAATTATTACTACTAACATAAAACGTTGAAGGAATGTGGAGAATTCTCTGGCACTTTTTCACCTAAAGAGGAAAACCAGAATGAGATGCAAATCAGTACTCTTATCTAATGAATAATGTAAATGAATGTTCTGCATATAGCAAGTCAGTCTGTAGGATTTCTATCTGCCTCACCTCACATTTCTCGATGGTTTAAGCACTGTATGTCACAAAGAAATTAGAGGAAAGGATTACCAATTAATGGCAGAGTCTTGAGGCCCCAAGTTAGGGTAGACAGTAAAGGCATTAGGAGCATAGAGCAGCAAGGAGGAAGCTGACATTTAAAACCAAAATATTGCTATTTTTCCTTTGCTTAGTTAATGGAGTTATATAGCACTATAATCTATGATTATTTGTAGGGCTACTAAAGGGATTCGACAATACATTTTGCAAGGACTAAGACTAAATATGAAAACTTACCTTTCTCTGAATCCCTAATGCATGAAAAAAATAATGTTACTGAGAGTATTTTGCTTTTTCTTTTGCATATCCTAACACTTAAGACTGTTTTCAGTTAGCATGACAAAATCCATTTAAAACTATGCTTTATGCAATTTTCTAGCTTCATGAAAGATACTCAATTCTTCAGACAATAGTTGCAAACAAATCCTCATTTATGCAACACATAATCAATTGATACTAACCATGGGTGTGCTCAGAGTTACTTTTCAGTCATAGGTTATTTCATTGAAGTGAATTTTTTTTATTTATAATTCATTGTCATTGTGTCTGGTTTTGTGGGGAAAAAAGGCATTCTTGAATAAATAATTATTTTTCTTGTATTTAAAAACTGTACATGCCTTGTGGTTTCTTGGTTTTGCTGTTTGTTTTTATTCTTTGTTGATGTTAAATGATTTTCTATGCCCACTGGAATGAGTGCCCAATTAACCTTATGATAGTGTGCCAGGCTCTATTTTTCATCAAATATTTAGGAGATTTGTTCCTTCTCTTGATGCTATGAAACACTACCTAACAAAACCACTTGAAGGAGGAAACTTGGCTCTCAGTTCAAGGGTACAACTCATCATGATGGGATTTCATGGCAGCCAAAGCCTGAGACTGCCGGTCATGTTGTACCTTCAATCCAGAAGCTGGGAGAAATGAATACTAATCTTTAGCTCAGTTTCTCCCATCTATCCAGGCCAGACCCCCAACTCATGGAATTGTACTATCTGTATCTAGGGTAGGTGTTCCTGTATCAATTAGCCTAATCTATAAAGTTCTTCAGACAGATGCCCAGTGGTTAGTTTCCATGGTGATGGTTTTAGCACAGCTGAGCCTCAGCTCTCACTCTATTGTTGTCCAGAAGCTGTCTAGAGCTATTTTTAGAGAGATTTTTGAATACAGGGTGGATGAAATTGAGCTGTAAGGGTTAAATTATTTTATGGGGAGGGGAGTCTTTGAAATATGTTTAAATTGCTGGCATAAAAACCTGATACAAACCACACAATATCCAAATGAGAACAGACAGTCTTTCAGCATCAGTTCTGCAGTTTAATTTTTGTGGTTTTATTCTAAGTTTTCATTTTGAAGACAACAAATCCTGATAATATTTATGTTAAATACCCATACATAGGCTTTTATTTTTAAAAAGGAATGCTAAAAAGTAAAGCTAATGCCTTTAGCATAGGGGGTTGGTGACATTTATTTGAAAACCCAGAGCACATTCTTATTCCCTTCTCAAGACCAGGCTCTGCAATACCTTTTATACTATAAAATTATCAGTAAATCACAAGATCAGTGGAGTAAGACTTGATCAGAATTTAAAATCTGAAATGGGAATATATAGCTATATATAAAATCCTAAGGTAAGGCACTTTTGTGAGCTGCACTCCAGTTAAATATATATTTCTGTTTATATATGTGTACTCAGCCTTCAAACTACCTTTAATTTTCAATTAAAAAGGCTTAGAAATCTGAGCTCTAGGGTCCTTCATCAAATCATTTAACATTCACAATGACATTGGAAAGGAACATGGAGAAGCCAGACCAACTTAATTATTAGGCTTACTAAATAAAGGGTTGTCTGGGACTTCTCTTCCAATAGAAAACAGAAGCTATGTGAAATTTACAAGCTTATAGAAATGCAAATACATTTTCATTTCCTAATGGGCCCTAGAAAGAGAGGCATGGATTTTATTATAGTTTCTAGTTTGTTGCCACAGGTGGGTATCAATCTACAATTATGCCTAGACTGGAAAACATAAAGCACTCTCCATCACATAGTTAGTACTTGGCAAGGTAAGATTCTCATACATATAACAGAGTTTCAAAGTGCAGCCTTTGCATTCTTGAAGTTTGACAGCCACCATCTGACACATTACTCTCTAAAGCAAAGCTAGAATGCTCTCTCCCAGTACCTCTCCTCAGTAACTCCTGAAGGCTGGAGAGATAGGTCAATATTTGAAAGTATTTATTGTTCTTGTAAGGGACCAGAATTTGGATCCCAGCTTGGATCTACCAATATGGCAGGTCACAATCCACTTTAGCTCCAGTTCTAGGGTGTCAAGGTCCTCTTCATGTTTCTACTATCTCCTTTAGGCATGTAGTACTCATAAATACACTCAGGCACATGCACATACATACAAAATAAAAATAACAACTACTTCAAAATATTTCATTTTCTTCCTCTTTATTTCCCTCTTTTTCTTCCTTTCTGACTAAAGACTGAACACAAGACCACATGTATGCTAAGCTGAATCCAGGTTCTTGTGTATGCTAAGCATGTGCTCTGCCACTAATCTACATGCTCAGCTTGAAAAGTAAGATTTTTTTTTTTAAGCTAAGAATCCAATCCACTAGTTGAAAACACACTAAACAAAAATAATACTGCCATACCATACCCCCTTTCTAGTCCGAAACTCCTGTGAGGAGAACAAAGATAAGTAAACAAAAAGTTCATCTTGAGGGAATTAGAAATAACTGAAAAACAGAAAACAGCTTTCAAACAAGCTGGGAATGTGGACCAGTGGCTAAGTGGTTGCTTAGGATGTATAAGTCCCTGGGTCCAATCCCCAGAACAAAGATTTGTCATTTGCCTAATGTATGTGCAGTTCTGACCTCAGTTATAAGCACAAAAGAAAATAAGCCAGTTATTCTACTCAGAGAAGTTTAAAATTATTTTATATTATTCTCAAAACATAAGCAAAGTATTTTAAGTTAAACTAATTTATATTAAAATTTTTTAAATCTATTCAAGTGTATATATCTAGAAAATATCATACAATAATACAATTAAATATATTATTAAAATAGAACATGGAACAGACATAAAAACAATTCAGATACTTTTTTTCTTTTAGAAAGAATGAACAGAAAGAAATTATTAAAAAAAATAATCAGGAAAATATTTTCCATAAAAAGCAACTGAGAATATCCAGAATATCAAGTAGATTAAAGAACTGCCTGCACATACCTTCATAAATGTTCAAAAAGCCAAGAATAAGGAAAAATGTTCTTAAATCTATATAGTATGGCGTGTGCTGTATTGCTGATTCTAGTTATTCAATGTTCTGCCTCACAAGGCTGCTTTCTCGGAGGCCATGCTTGGTTATTTCGGGGGTGAGGTGGGAGGGGTAATGATAGAACTTGAAGACGGGGCTGGTAGGGACTATTTCCTATTCCATTTGTGTTAAGCTAGATCATGTGAGTAGTAACCTCAGCGTCCAAGCAGCTTTAGATATCATTGTGTACTGTTCCCCCATATTCCTTTCTCTTTTTAAGACTTAAATATTCCCAGGACAAGCTATTCCTTTAGTCTAGACAAAGATTTCAAAAAACACAACTTGACCAAGCTATGGCCAGCCCACAGCTAATACATTGCAAGCCGCTAGGATTAAGGGGTTGCATGTCATCATGACCTGCCCTAGTAAAACCTAATACAAAAGAATAAAAATTATCACCTAGAAAAGAAGAAAAAGAGGCATACATTTTTCTCAGCAGTATTGAGTCTAATTGTGCCTTTTCAAATGTGACAGAAACATTTTTTTTAAACTTAGAATTTTAAGACAAACAGTCAATCAAGGTGGGGGTGTAATAGAGACATATTTTATTATACAAGGACCTATGCAAAGTTCATTTCCATTATATTTTGCTAGTGAATTTAACCTATACCTTAGGAAAATAAAGATAAACCCAAAATTATAAAAATGTAGTATAGTAAGAGGTTTCTGGCCTGGCCTAGTTCCAATGTTTGTACCCACTCTCAGCCCACTGCCCCTTAGCACCAAATAATCACAGAAAGGCTTCTATTAATTTCATGCTGTTTGGCCTATGGCTCATGCATATAGCTAGCTAGCTCCTGCATTTTAATTCAACCCATTTCCATTAATTTGTCTTTCCATGTGGCCTGTGGCTCACCTGTATTACTTTATATGTTGATTCTTGGACAGCTTGATGGTGTCTCCTTTGACTCTGCCCTCCTTCCCCTATCTATGCTCCAGTTTCCCTGCCTACTTCTAATATGCCAGACATAGGCCAAGACAGTTCCTTTATTAATGATATTCATAGCATACAGAAAGACATTCCACATCAATATAGTGTCCAGAAAATTTAGAGTCCTATCCAGAACAAAGAAGAGAAGTCCCATGTTGAGAGACAGTTGAAATATTAGGAAAGAGACTGACAGGATACATGTGAGCCTACAAACAAGAAACATTATGAAGTAGATCAAAAAAAAAAAAAAAAGATGCACGAAGCTCACAGGAAGCTACAGACTATGAATCAGTGTAAAATACCATGTGATATTTCACAGCCAATAGCAGTTACTGAAGAAAGAAGGCTCTTTCTGACACTGACCTTGATGACACAACTTCATTCAGCTCCTGCAAAGATCCTTAAAGTTAGAATTACAGTTCTCTCATAGACCTGGTACTGAAAAATGTTGACATAGTCATAATAAAGAAGATTTGGTGTAATACGTTTTAATTAACAATAGAGTTCTTGGAACTTGGTTGTATTTGCAAGGCAGAATAAAAAAATCTGTGAATACTGCAAATAAAAAACATTGAGATGAAATGGGTATAGAAGAAATGGTAAAAGAGAAAGTCTTCAACTTACTACAGAGGAAAGCTCAAAAGATTTTCTCCTGAGACTCCAGTCTCACACTTCAGGGGTGTAAAATTATCTGGAAAGTCAAATGACCAATAATAACTTATCTTTAAAATATTTCCTCAAAGGACTAAAGATTACCTAGACATAAAAAAATGAAGAATAAGAGGCAGAAAGGTAAATTATGTTGCAATATCTCTCAAACAGAACAAAATCAATACTGTCTAGATATTACCTAGTATTGGTAGGTCAAATAAACAAGTACAAACATTTCTGTGCTTTAGTAGGTCAAACAAATGATAAATGTACTAGATTTATGGAAAAACTGGTAAAGATAAACTAAACACTTTCTATTAAATGAAAGTAGAGAAATGGGGCAGACAGCTTGTTTTCAAAGTTCTTCTGCACTGCTCTGTTAGCTTGTGCATGTTAGTACTAGCTAAAACACACACACACACACACACACACACACACAGAAAAGACAAGGTGAAATCAATAAGGGGTCTGGAATATTAGGAGAAGTCACTGAACCTCTGTGGGTCCAGGACTGACATATGGATGCCACTAAAGTGATGTTTTAAAACAGTTTACACAGAACCTGTGAAGAGAGGGGGAAGTTGATGAACAATATTGAGGAAGCTGACTCAGATTAATGCAATTTTTCTGAACAGAATGTATTTGGCAATATCTACTACAATCAGTGCTCGTTTGGCAAACTGGATACCCAGGCAATTGGCTTCTCAATGGGAGAGGCTAAGGCCACTGTCCCACAGCCTGTGATGTACAAGACACCTCCCTACAAGGACTACACTGCTTGAACCATCCATTATGCCAAGACTTGCCTTGTTGATGATGAGCAATAAAAAGAAACAAAATGGCAGCTGTCAGAAAAGATTGAATGAAAGATTTCCAGGAGTAAATGAAATAGCAGAAGACTATTGGGAAGAAATTCTAGGAATAAAAGAAATATAGTAAATAAAAATGTTCAAAAAATATTTGAAACTATGGCTTATAAATAATTAGATTCTGTTTACCTAGACCAGTGAATTCCCTAATGTGGTACAGGAATGCATTTAACTTGTCAGTTTTCAAGGCACTCCATTTCAGAAAAGCAACACAGCATCCTGAAGCCCATTGTGAGTGCATCTGCAATTCATTCTTGCCAGAGCATGCACTTAACACTGATGTTAATATTTGTGCTTTACTAAACAAATGGGCCTCGGCAATCCTTGAATTCCTTAGCTGGTGATCAATATGGCTGACTTATTTATAAGGGTTAATGTAATGAATCTCGCCTAAGTATCTCAGATTTAGAAACAGTGGAACTTTTTCTTTATGTCTATGAAAATAGACAGCAATTTTTACTAATTTCAGGGACAAAATACATACTTTTCCAAACTTCTTATATCAAATGAGCTATTAGCTGTGGAGGAGCTAAATGGAGGAGAAAAGAATATTCCAAGAAATTAGCACACATAACTTTCTCCCCAGTATTGTTTAAAAAAACAATGTGCTACTCTAGAAACTTGGTTCCTTTTAACAAGCCTTTCTGTTTTTTTAGTCAAAAGTTGCAGGACTTTTACAGAACAGTAAGTCCCTTGAAGGTAGGAATCTTGTCTGCAAGTTCCTTGCAGTTGAAATGCCCAGTTCTTAAAATAAGAGCCCCCAACAAGTAAGCAGGTATTGATTTGAACAAAGTGGCTGGATTTAAATTCAGAGAGCCCTCAGCAAGAATCTGTACTTGGCAACACTAAAATCTCTCAGGATCTCATACAGAGATATACTCAACTGACCAATTATTAAGTTATTACCATACTAGCCTTAAAAATTACTGCATTTCCTGCTATGCCTATGGTACATAAAATATGGTGCCCAATATAATTTACATCATTGATCTACTTAAATGATTTTTCTCCTTGCCCTCAACATCCCACTATTATGAGAGGCTGACGTTTTGTTGCAAATTTTGTAACAGTTTTTAATGACACCTATCTGAGAACGTGGTGTCTAACTTTCTTAGGAAAACCAAAAAAACAGGAAACAGAAAGTAATGGAAAACAATATCTTGGTAGCATTAATTATACCAAAGTGTGTCTTCCAGTACACTGAAAGGAAGACTCTGAATATCGACTGTCATTAAAAATCCACCTGGATATTTGACAGTCCAGAAAACCCAACTTGGGGAGCTAAGAAATCTAGTAACATCTTGGCAGCTACCTAGGGAAAAAAATCGATCTCTCCTATGAAATTGCCCAAGGCCATAACCTGCTGTGTGCTAGTGGCAAGATGTCTTCACAGGGTGTTGCATTCTAGAATGCCTCTTGTTTCCTGATACTAAATTTAACCATGACAAAATATACTAGGAAGCAAAGATCCTTCACATCTCAGATAAACACACAAGAAAATCTCACTCTAATTGTACATGTACATTAAATATGTTTCCTCTCGATTTTTTTTTCTTGAATTTGGAGACTCCGTATAATTCATTACAGAAGAATGGCTGTGTCAAGCTTTACTACACAAATACAGCCTAGCTGTGTAAATCATAAATTAGTATTATAACTGCTTTTCAATATTTGATGATATTCTGCCATTCACATATTCACTGATTACATATTGATCAGATAAAAGACTGAAATGTTTGGTTGCAAGCACATATGGCAAGTTGGTATGTTATAATTTTGTTTGTGAGCCTAGCCTTTAAAGGCTGAGCCATCTCTCCAGCATCACATAACATCACTTCAACATTAAAATTAGTATTTTTAAAAATTATTCATTCACCTATCAGTTATTTATTAATCACTTATTATATTAAAAGTTAATCAAAGTTCTAAAAATATGGCTGAATTATTCTTGTTCCTTGTGAATTAATGAACTAAATCCTTGATTCTGAATACTTTGTAATAACTTTAAGTGATTTAAAGAAAAAAAATCATGAGAACTTTGTTCCTAAAGGTAGGTCTCAAATATTGACATTTCCTTAAAACACTCTAGAAGGTTCTTATGGAGACCTAGAAATAAAAACTCTTGTTCTAACTGGTGAACAGTATAACCAAACCAGGAAACACAAAAGTATATTCAAATACCACTGTAAGAATAACATAATTTAAACACTTTGAAAGAACATAAAACTAGATTATTGTAGGACATTGGTTAGACAAAGTATTATAAATAAAAACAGCTCTATGATTTCTGTAGGAGAACAAAATTAAAGGGGATCAGGCAAGAAAGATGAAGAAAAGAACATAATATTCATTTATGACCATCATTTGGGCTGTTTGTTTCTATCCCAGAAACAACTTAAATAAAACTCTGTAGTAGTGGTTGGATAAGGTGGATAGCTGACTTTTCTGCCATGGGATAGAGCTGACATTTTTTTGTGTACCACATTAACCTACTCCCAGTAGTGATATTGTGTGCCATTAATCAATCCCAGGAAATCAAGATGGAATTTAAATTCATTTAATGAAAGAAAGTCCTGAAATTCAAATGTCTCTCCCAGGATCGAGAAAACTTCCTCACTAAGGTCCTTCATCATAAAATTTTGTGATACTTAAGTTTTGCTTATGTGTTTTTAAATTATGGCCAAGAAAATAAAAGTGACTTCCCCCCACTACCACCTCATTTTACTGTTCCAGTTAAGTTCCTAAATGTGCCTCACTATTCTCTGGTTGAGTTTAGTTCTTCCTTTGGAAGAACAGAAAGCTTCTCTTGCAAGAAACTAAGTATGAGGGGCCTTGCTGAAGCATACAGATTGGCTTTAGCAAGCAGATTGTCAGGCAAATCACAGTGATTCTGATCAGGTTTATAACTTGTCAGAGGAACTTTAACTCTACCCTTTATCCTTTCTCTGGTTCAAGTGGGAAGAAAGACATAGGTTGTTCAATTTTTCTATTATGAGAAACACCAACCCATTTCAACCTGGACCTTAAAATGGTATTATAAGTACCACGCGCTAACCGATTGCGCGAATGGAGCTAAAATGGTATTTCTAAAGATGTGCCAGTCTTTCTCCATCCGAGGTTAGAGTGCATCTGACCCTGAGTGGGTAAAATAGAGCACAAAGGGAAGAAACAACTCCAAATGGAGAGCATTGAGACAGACAGTGGACCGGGGAACACATGAAGGTGCACCCAGCAAAGTAAAGAGACAAAGGGGTAATACCTTGTCTGCCTGTGTCTCAATTAATCCCTGAAATAGTGCTATATGATTCTTAGACTCATATCACATAATGCCTTGGAAGTGAAGTATAATTTCAGTTACCACTAGAGAGCCATTATGCTGCTCTTGTGGGCTGGTTAATTCATTACAGGCCTCTCCTGTATCAATCTCATACCAATTTGAAACAGAAAAGCCATCTGCCCTGAGTGGTGTGATTTCTCTAGACATGGTAACTATTCTTAAGAGTCAAGTTCAGGACTTGGTAATCACAGAAGGATAATCCCAAATCCTCTATTCCCCAGTTAACTAGAAAAACTATTTTCTTTGATTAAAAATGATATTAGGCATCTAGGGTTTTAAAATACCAGGTAGCTTTATCTTCCAGTATACCTCAATGAATTTATGTTTAATGGAATTCCACTTTGGAGCTCCTGCAAAAAGAGCCCAGTGACTTACTTCATCAACCAAACATCTCAAGGGGAAACCTGAATCTTAAGTCTGAAAACTCTCTCTGTACCATCTTCCACTCATTTCCAGAAGCCTAGAAGTCATGACACCTGGACAAGCAATCTATAATCACAGCAAACTCTTAATCGCGTCAATTTTCTAAAATTTCCATTGCCTTTTCAGACAACTTTTAAAGGCAAAGACAGTGCCTTCTAAGAATGCCTTAACCAAACCACCCTTGCTTTGTTCCTAGTGACAATGTGAAGACAATTTTAAGATCCCAAGTGTTGAAACTTGTCTTCACATATTATGGTATACAGATGAAATGTGAAGACTCTGAAACATATTGCCAAGAATTTTGCAAAATGTGTGTCTTTGAACAGATTCCATAACTTTTTTTTGTGTGTGTGTGTGTGTGTGTGTGTGTGTGTGTGCTCATGCACATGTGCGCACAGGCACTCTTGTGTTCCAGTCTCCTCATTAGGCATATATACCCATATATTGACGTCCTTATGAATAAACACATGAAGGTTTTACAGTATCTCCCAGCCCTGTGTGCTCAGTAGAAACAAGATATCAATGAATTTGTTACTGTAGAGTTCCCAGGATTCCCTTGGCACAGTAAGTGTTGGAATTGGACATGGGTCCTTCGGTAGTTTTTTAAATGCTGTGCTTTTGAACCATTCCATCTTTCTGAGCTTCAGGATCTATAAACGCCAACATCTTACAGCTGAAGCAAACAAGCAAAGAGCAGAATGTTTGGCCTGTGCAGTCTAGTAGACATACCGAACACTCTAATTCAAACAGGAGAATGAGTAAATGAATATTCCCTTCTAAAAAAGTTCTATCAATTGTCCCTCCCGAAACCCCCAGCCCCTCAAAACTACAGACTGTGGTTAAAACTATGTTCATGTGTCAATGTAAATGTGAGGTTAGAAAATTGGTGATAACAATGACTACTGTATGATTAATAATTGACACTTCAGTTTCAAAGCCTACTGTGAGTTCTTAGTGAGTGCATGAGCAGTTCTGCCTCCAAGGGGCAGGAAATTGGAGTTTAGAGCAATAAACACAGCGGGTGCACAGCACCTGCAAGGGGGAATGGCTTAGGTAGCAGAATCCCTGCAGTTCACTTGGCACAGGGCAGCCAGGAAGCCTGTTAAGCCCCTGCTGCGGCACACAATGGCAGACCATTGCCACCTAGGGGACCAGAAAAGGAACCCAGTGTTTTTAACTTGAATCCCATGTCTAAAGTTTCTCTTTCTCAGAGCCTTCTGCCACTGGCTTCCAAAAATGCCACAAAGATACAGAGAACAACAATAGATGTTTCCTGGATGGTGCAGACTCCTATTATATATGTATGTATATATGCATGTTTGTGACATATTGTGTACATATATAATGAGAGAGAATGGTTTCTACATATGTAATCAGAGAGAGAAAGAAAGAAAGAGAGAACTTTTGTGCATTTGCAAACATTAGGAACTTGGGCATTAGTATATTAAAGCAATAAAGAGGCACAGTGTTGTATTGGTTCAAAATATAGAAAATACCATTTAAGATATATATCTCATATCAACTATATATAATCAAACTGGTTGATTTACGTTGACATCTCACTAAGGGCCAGGTTCAACACAGGGACACTATCCTTTTAACATGGATTGAAGCACAAAGTATTTGTGTGAGCTATGAGTAAAGATGGTTGTCATATGAAGACCCAAGGAATGCATTGCCCAAATTTCCCACTCGTATTAAAAAGTTTCAAAGCAGAAAATTAAAGTTGAAAAATAATTTCTAATATAAAAAGTGGCTGGCTATGTTTGAGTATGAGGTCAGCAGTGATAGATATAAATTATAATGTGGTTTTAGAACCTGACCCATAGTAGCTGCTGTTAAAATATTTTAAATCAAACCAAATAATCCATTCAATTGTTTATCTTTCAAATGTTTTAAAAATCAGCATCAATAATTATGTTGAGTTTGCATCTGCTTATTAATCTTACTAATAATAAATCTTTGATTTAAATAATAACTTTTATTAGTGTCACCAGTAATATTTTCCTTGTTATTAGTAGATTTATGATCTACAAAGACAGTTAATCCAATTTGAACCTTGTTTCTTAAACTTAATAAATCATTGTGTATAAAATGATTAAAGAAATTAAATTATTAAATAAATATTGAATGGACACTATTTGTAGTATTCCTACAAAGCAGATGTGATGGCCTAATTTATTCAAATATTAAACTAGCTATGTCTATAATGTGGAGCTGCAGGCCCTTGAGTAGACATTATCCAGGGAGGAGCCACCTAAGGGGAAATATCTGATATTCCAATTATTCCGTTCTTGAGAAAAGGACATTAACAATAGAACAGATAGTCTCCAGGTACACATCTGCGGATCTGCAGATATAGGTAAACCTTAATGATCACTGTTAAAAGTTGAACCATCCCTAGAATTCAAAGCAGCCAATGACTTCATAACAGATCCCTCTAGCCAGAGCTTGAACCAATCCCAGGACTGTAACCCTGCAGCTCTGAGGCTCCTAGAACCCTCCCCACAATAAAAGGTCTTGCCTCATGCTGCTCATGAACACTCCTACTCCACAGCTCATCAGAAGGTCAGATGGAGTGACCCAAGCTAGCTTGTTAATAAAGAGACCTTTTGCTGTTGCATTGGACCCAGTCTCTTGGTGGTCTTTTTGGCAGTCTGGATTCTGGGCACAACAATGACAGCATCTTGTAGAAGTGATTAAAGTTTTATTTCAGTTGACCTTAAGTAACTATCATTATTTCAGGTTATGGAATGTTTGGTTCAGTTAGTTTAAAGACTTTAAGAGCATAATTGAGGGTCCCATAAATAGGAGGAAATTTATATATAGTTACTATAAAAGTTTTGCTTTTCCAGTGGCAGAGAAAATAATCAGTTGAATGTGTGAGGAATTACCAGAGAATATAGAAAGCAGAAATGTATGTTTTTGGATTTTGAGGGTTCATTCACTTTCTTATGATTACCTGTAAGTGGAGATTTTTTAGGTAGAGCAATAGGGTTAAATCATTTTGTGGAGATCTTCATTACCGAGGGGGCCTCTGCTCCTGCATGAGGAATGGGGAGAGCGGAACCAGAAGAGCAGGCAGCAGCAAGGTTTCAGTTTTGCTCTTAAACTCCTTTGGTCTCTATCTCTTCATTTTCTCTAGGACAAACACCAGCCCAATCAAAACCAATATTTTTCCATCCAAATGTCATTAGAGTCCAGCTCATTATAATCTTGCCTTCTCTCAAGAGTTAAGACTTAACCAGAATGCATACCTCGTAGGAATTCATTATGAAAAGGACAGCTCACATTACATCTCAGGAGGCTCTACAGTGACATTCCATCCTTTGTAAAGTCGACAAACTCAAGCCAGGAGAATTTGGATGAAATGACTAGTTTT
The DNA here is from genome assembly GCA_004025045.1 of Sigmodon hispidus. NCBI lineage: Eukaryota > Metazoa > Chordata > Mammalia > Rodentia > Cricetidae > Sigmodon > Sigmodon hispidus. The sequence continues at coordinate 179,879 of PVIH01001530.1, forward strand.
ATTTTTACTACTCTAATAAATGTACATACATATATAGCTTATGAAAAAGAAAGAAGGAGGGCTGGAGAGATGGCTCAGTGGTTAAGAGCACCGTCTGCTCTTCCAGAGGACCTGAGTTCAATTCCCAGCACCCACATGGTGGCTCACAACCATCTGTAATGAGAACTGGTGTCCTTTTCTGGCATGTAGGCATTCATGCCAGCAGAACACTATATACAAAATAAACAAATAAATCTTTAAAAAAAGAAAAATAAAAGAAGAAAAAGCTAGTTTATATATGAAGTTGATCTCTATACATTTCAGCCTATCAAAAGCAGACACAGTATATAATTTAGTCAGAAATTCAATCAAATTTTCATACTCTCAGGAGATTTCCAAATATATTCAACAATTTCCAAGTGTGTCTCTAGATTCTGTTGCTTTATTGTTTCTATAAGTTAGTCTTCTGGGGATAAGAAACAGATACATACATTCTGAGCAGAAAAGAACAAAATAAACAGCTATGGGATCACTGATGTCATCACATATATAAAAACACTATAAAATGACCTTGCCCTCCCGTTTATCCAGGAGGCACCTCAAATTATAATTATTTAAAAGCTGATTCTGCCTGCAAGATACACTAGGGTAAGGGTGGCACAAAACTGGTTGGAATAATTAACTAATATATGATTTGAGCATAAGAAACAACTGACCCACTATTGGGTTTATTTTATTATTATTAAATGTCTCCCCAAAATAGATGCATCCTGTTTTCAAAGGGAAGAGTGGAGAGGTTCATAAGCACAATAAAAACCTATCAAGCACAACAACTTTCTACTTACAGAGAAATACTACTGCCTGGCATATTAAAAAATAATTGGATTTACCTATTGGAAAAATAATCTTATGGTAGTAGTATCTTATTATATAGGTTAATAATTATTTAATTATAAGCATGGATTAACAGATTCCTGACATTATTTCTATTAGAATCTTAAGGTCTTTTCTTGTCTGGGTTATTGTAAAATGAATCGAGGATGTTACCAATGACATTCTATGTGCATAATAAAAGGAGTGAGGATGAGAGGGTGTTCAGTAGAGTTACATGTGAGAACTGCCTTGTTCATTTCAGAGGATGGCTGCATGAATCATCTCCTGGTTGCTCAGTAAAGTTCCCATTAGTTATACTGTAAAATTATACAGCACTTTACCTCTGGAGATCTCAAAGTTCTTTTCTGGCATCCATTTGTCAATAGCCCAGTGCTTCTGATCCTGTGGTACCCAGAGGAGTCTGGTCCATCATTATTTCTGTGGAAGCCTTTCATAAGTTTTATGACAACCCAAGGTAAGAAGCATCGATAATAACTGCAATGTTCTTTTGCCAAGTGCTTTCTTAGCTAACAAGCAACATGTACATGAAAAGAACAAAGAATGGCTTTGGAGGAAATTGCAAAGTAAGTGGTAATATATTTACATCCTTCTGAAATCTACAGAAGCTTTTATTTAAAGACTAAGTTAATCATGCTGGGTGGGCACTTAATGTCTGGAACAATTCACTCAATAAAGGTTAAGTATAAGCTGAAGTATGTATGGTAATCCAACAGCGCCCTTTATTAGTTATTGTGACTTAGAACATTTATCTTCTCAACTCTTGGTTTTTCTATTTTTTAAAAATATGGTATTTTCACTTCTATATGTTAGGATTAGTGAGTCAAGATGCATAAAAGCACTTAAAATTGTTTTTATTCAAATACAAATTATTAATTTAAAAATATCACCTTTAGCTTTAGAACTTAATAATGCTAAAAATGATAACAACAATGGATCATATGTTTTCCTAGTTATTTAATAAACTTGGTAAAAGCAATACTGATGTCCTATAAGTTATGGCTAGATTCTTCTGGAGTAATGTTCTGTTAGTGATAGTCCTTTGTTGAAGGCAGACTCAGAGTTATTAAGTTTCAGTTTTGAATAGTGTCCTCATTCCTTTACCTTGCTATGATAAACATTTACTGAGACTAAGCTGGAGAGTATAGAGTTTATTTTAGCTTACAGGTTACAGCCCATAATCTAGGGAAACAAAGTCAGGATCTCAAGGCAGGAACCTGGAGGCTGTGACTTACTGCCTTGCTTCCCCAGGCTTGCTTAGCTACCTTTTACACATCGGAGGCCTGCTTTCCCTTGGTTGGCACTACCCACAGTGGGATCTTCCCATTTCCATCAACTAGCAACCAAGACAATGCCTCTGAAGACATGCGCACAGGCTATCTGGTAAAGAAAACACCTCAGCTAAGATTCTCTTTTCCTAGGTTTGTTCAGGTTTGTATTAGGTTGACAAAAATGTATTAGTACAAACACAATGGGGCAAATCAAGTAAAAAGGCTTTTAAGGAATTTTATAAATGCTTCTTATTAGCAAACAATAGAAAAACTAATATTCCCATGTTATTTCTTTATGTCTCACTATTCTGGGAGAAAAAGGGAAATGAGGCTAGTGTCATAGAAAAGACACTCTGCCAGAGGTTGTGGGTTTAGGTGAAATTCATTTGTTTATATCTTAATTCTGTTGCTTGCTCTGACCATGTTACAATGCTCCTGTTTTTAAGTACTGGATACTTAACACTCATTGCACTTAATGACAGTACCAGTGATGCTGATATTTGCTAATTTATTTTTGTATTGTTGTATAATCATAATTATGGAAGTCTCTGTCTCTGTGGCAAAATTTTTGGTAAACAAAAGCTGGGGCAAATCAAGAATTTGTTATGAATTAAAATGGCTATTTGGAGGAATTTTGCATTTAAACATTAGTTATTTAGTTAATTGTCACAAACCAAACAAAAGAACAAGCAGAAATACATAAAATGTATAGTTACTTTGCCCAAAACTAGAAGCTAGGCTTCTATAATTGTGTATTGAATAGTATTTTTTCTACTCTTTTTGTAATAAACTTGTGGCTTGTGGTTTCTGAGTTCAAAAATAAGAACATAATGTAGTTTCAACTGTCAATTCTACAGAATTATCTGAGGAAGTCTTAGTTGAAGAACTCAGACTGGCTAGTGGACATGTCTGTGAAGCACTTTCTTGAGTATTAATTGTGGTAGGATGGCCCATGCCATTTGAACACTGTCCTCCCTAGGCAGGTGGACCCTGATTTTATAAGAAAGGAAGCTGAGTGTGAGCCAAAGAGAAAGCCAATAAGCAGTCTTTTTGTCTTTGTGGTTTTTGTTTGTTTGTTTCTTTAAGCTTATTGCTTTGGCTACCCTTGATGGTGGAAGGTAACCTGTAAGATGACACACATGTTTTCCACCCTGAGTTGCTTTTGGCCATGGTATTTGTTATAACAACAGAGATCAAACTCAAACATAATTTAAAAGTCATATAGAATTTACCTCTTTTCAAGGTGTTGGTCAGTGAGGTACCAAAGACCACCCCCTCAAACATTATAGGCTATTGTTATTGCTTTTTGTTACCCCTCTTCCAGTGCTTAATGATAAGACCCTCTTGCTGAGCACATCACACACCTGAGTCATAGGTCATAAATAAAAGATGTCAAACTTGTACCAACCAAAATCTTTCAACGCTACTGACTAGAATTCATAGAGCTAGAAGGTTCTATATAAAGGTGATATAAAGCCTACAACAATTTTATATAGTTATAAACTCTGTGATCTATAAAATCTACTGGTCTGATAAGATATGGTTATGGGTACAATAATGGCATGGATTTTTATAGAAGTAGACAACCATTTTCTGATTATATTTAAAGCTTATACTACAAGATGTAAAGCATGCTTGGTACTATTAACCAGGCCAAAACTCATATCTCATTAGGTAATGGGCTTTAGGGTAGAATGTATTGTCTAGAATCTATTCTGCTAAATGGACATAGCAATAAACTGTCCCTAGATTTTCATCTTTATACCCATAGATTTGTGTATCTTTCAGCTTTCATTGGAGAAACGTGTTTATGCAGGAGGTAGCAATTGATACAGAGACCTACTGTGCATCAGCATGTAGGAAATAAGAGGCTGGGGTGCTCAATTTAAGTGGGATGTCTATATTACAAACCATCCCCATAAAGCTCCCCCCCAAAAAAAGGTCAGAAAGATTTTAAGAGCCAGAAGGGGTAGATGTCTGTAGCAAAACAATTTGCCAGATACGATGGCACAGTTACACAGGTAAACTTCACAGTAATGGGGACAGCATACTCAAGACTTGCACAAGATCAAGCTTATTTAAATACAAGCATTAATAGGGGAGGTATCCCTGAAGTCCCACCCCTTCCTATAGGCAGTTTATGGCTCCTGGGGAAGGGAGAGTTAGCTTTCTTTAGGGATACAGGCCCTGAGGAACTCATGCTCCAGTAGGTGGCTCCATATCCATGTACCTATGGATGATGCTTAATGGATGTAGAGAGAGAAGGCAGATGATGTTGGATGGGAAAAGTAGATGGCATAAGAAAATAATTGGACAGGAGAAAATAGGTGGCATATAAGTAGATTTGATCAGAATGCGTATATATGTACATATGGATATTAAATAAAATATTTTTAGGGCTGGAGAGATGGCTCAGCCATTAAAGGCTAGGCTTACAACCAAAATATAAATAAAATATTTTTAAGGAAATATACAAATTACAGTAATCAAACTATATATAGCATTTCATCATATTTTATATAGTGTTTTGCAGCTTAGATAGTATCTTCATTTACATTTTTGTGGGTAACAGCCAATAAAATGGAGAAGACAGCAATCTGAGAAATGATGCTAATGTATTTATATACTGGAAAACCTGAGGATAATAGAGTAGGATTGATACTAATTTATGAAGGATAGGGTCATAACATTTGTTCTTGTTGAGGTAGATTCAGAAAGAGAAATGATTTTTTAAAATAAAGTAAAAGTCAAGTCTTTGCAGCTTCCTTGAACTGAAATTTTTTGTGGTATCTTCTGTCTTTGAGAACACTAACGTTTTCTTAAGGCCCAGCTCAAAGATCTTCTTCATTAATCTGTCATTGACCCCCTAAAGTATGCAGCAAATGCAACTTTCTGTACTCCTTAGCTTTGTGGCTCTTTTCCTAATCTTTCAAGAACCTCATTTACTGGGGTTCTTGAAGGCAGAGCTTGGGCTGTCATCGTATCTCCCATCATGCTCAGCACAGAGCTCTACAGAACAAAGGATTTCATGAATACACTCAGAACAGGACTAACCGGTGATGGGAATATCCTTAAGTTAAAGAGGCTGCAATTAAGGCAGAAGTTTAAGAACATCCACCAGCATTCTCTAGGCATAATGACAGCCTCAGGCTTCATAATGAAGAAAATTAGTTTTATTTCACCACATTAGTCAGAATCCCAGCAGAAAATACTTCATTGCTTTCAAGGGCAAGGCCATAATGGTCTGAGGACACCCCTGCCTCTTAAAAGTCCATACCATCTTCTGATATTGTCATAGCATGGAGTAAATATCCAAAATGTGAACCACACCATGGACCACACTAGGAACCACACTAGGACATCACACACACACACATACACACACACACACTATTCCTGTGTCCCCCTTCTCTGAGAGTCCTTCTAGGTATTTTATATTTAAAGTAGTAAGAAGGTAACAGGAAACAATGCAAAAATTGAAAATGAAAGAATAAAATTTGATAGAGCATTAACTTAGGGAAGCAAGCTGATAGAATTCTTCATTCCATGGCCATGTATTAAGCCCCTGCCCCATGTCCAGACACTATATTAATTTCTAGGGACACAACAGAAAAAAAGACTCTGTTGTTACTGTCATCATGAACATTATAATTTGCTGCTGGCAGCAGACTAAAAACATAAAATTGCAAGATAAGGTGGTGGTGGTTGCATCCCTAAGGAAAACTGCCTTCTAAAACAGGAAAGTTCCATCTCTAAGAAACATGCTGGGGAAGCATAGTTCAGAAAGGAACAGGAGATAGTGGATATATTTCTACTCCTGAAAACAAAGCTATTTTATTGTGGGAATTTCAAATATAAGTCTGTACTTGCTAATATCTTTCAGAATGCAAGTGAAAAATCAAAAGCAACTCTGAGGAAATTTAGCATTTGACAACATGCAGATTTCCCTCCAGGTAAATGGTTTCTCCTTTCCTGTGTGCCCCAGTGGTATGGTCATGTACTCTCCTAAACATTTATGTTTTTTCTTTATCATTATATCTCTAGTTCAATACATTGCTTAGAGCAGACGTTCAGCGAGAAAAATTATGAACACTTATTACTTGTCACCTAATGTTGTAACAATAAAGTTTCTGCATAACCTGTCAGAGAACTTTTTTCTTGTGTGATACACATTCCAAAGGGCAGTGTAAGTCCTGCCAAAGCATAGTCTTAATTGAGAACTCATAAGTCACAGGACCATCAAGCTCAGTTGGTTAGGTTGTGTCCAACTCAAGGCTACCACTCTGAGCTGTAGGTGGGATCTGAGGTCTACATTATTTCCCTTTAAAAGTCATAATGTAAGGTACAGTTTTTAAGGAAATAGCACCTCTTCTCAGTTCACATAGTCATCTTGGTTGAACAAGTTGGTGATGTCTCTAATTGAATGCATTATATTTAAATGAATACAATAAAAATAAATTGGACTAAGTAGAATTTACAGAGCCAAGTTTTCAATCAACAGTGCTTGATAGGGATGTTGGTAGCGATCTGTAGATGCTTTAGATAAAAGGGAGAAGAAGAATAACATGGTCTCCAAAAATAACCAATTTGAGACCAAGCATTTTCATTTACCATCTGGAATTTCTCAGACTTACTAAGCTCCTGAACTCATCCCAAACTTCCATTAACAAAATGAGCTTTTATTTATTTGCACAGTAGTTTATTTTGATAGCATTCTTGTATTTAGAAATAGTGGCATTTGTAGGCATGCCTAGTGCAGTTGCTAACACATGAAACCATTATAATCTCAGTGCAAATGCCACTGCATCCATGAATGATTATTTTAATACTGTGTTATTTCGAATACATTTCATTTACTATAAAACTACAGTTCTGAAATTATTCTGATTTTTAAAACCTGGCTTGGAGCCTAAACTCCATAAGCGATTAGTTATTAAATGCCATTAGCAACATCAGAGAAAGCCGGGCAGTTCATAGAAAGGAGAGCTACAGGAATACACTCAGAAGACACCTCCAAAGCAGAAATGGAGTCTCTGAATAACCTGAACCTTTGAATAAAAATAGTGGGCATTACAATGATGAAGAATTGCTATTCACTGAACACTTAGAGAATCCCAGACACACCTCCTAAGCATACAGTCATCAGACACCTCAGAACAGCAACAGAAAATAAAATGACTTTATTAAACTTTAACTTAAACCTTCATGGTTCTTTGAATCTAAATAAAATATCCTTCAAGGCATGAATTCATGTTCTCGTTAGCTGCCCATTCCTAAAACCTGGAGCCAAACTCAACAAGTGCAGAAAGACAGCTAACTTTCTGTAGGTGAGCATAGAGAAAGATTAAAAAACAAAAGCAAAACAATGCTTCTGTCATATTTCCAGTCCTCCCCTCAAACAAACCAGAATATATTTAAAAAAACAAACAAAAAAACAAAACAAAACAAAAAACCCAAATGAATGCTAGTCTTTTTCCCTGTCAGGATAAATGGAAACTTCCTGGTTGTGGTTTTAGTTGAAAGTGGAACCTTTCTATTGTTACCTAAATGTATTACAGTTACACATTACCCTCAAATTTTCATCTAGAAGACAAGTTATTCCAGTGATGGATGAGGCAGTGTTTATCGATCATCTTGCAAAATAAGAAATGGGACTTGTAGTTAAAAAAACACCATAAAGCTATTAGACTTCAGTAATGAAGACAGTGGATATGGAATGTGGAAAAATAATTATGTATGAATAACCACTAAATATGATTTTAAAACTGTAATTTAAAATTTAAAATTCTTAAACTAAAAAATATCTATCTATATGTATATATATACATACACACATACACACACATATATATATACATATATATATATATATATATGCCGAAGTATATTTTTTTAGTCAGATGGTCAGATCCAAGGAAGCACTCTTAAAATTTGTTATTCCGATATGAAGACTCACTTAAAGTTTGCATGTGTTTGGGCTAGATTTTTAACCCAAATATCATCCTTCTTGCCTGTTCAAGTGACTTACTGTTAAATATTTTAAACACACAAAAATCAATAACCTTGATACATATAGTTTTACCAAGAATTCTGAGTTGATTATACTTTCTGCAATAGTTCATAAACTTTGGCTATGAGTGCCCTCACAGCTAAGGAAAGAAGAGAAACATAATATTCTAAATATATTGAGTAGCAAAATAAGAAACAACACATAAGTAAAGAATGTGGAACAAAGCTTAGAATATTTTGTTAAGGAATATACAATAGGGTTTCACATGTGATGCAAACATACATAGTCTCCAACCCAACACACTGGGTTCAGGATACATACTTTAGAAAAGACAAACAAAACTATACCTTTCCATTACATACCAAATAGACTAGTGGGGGTCTGTTTGTAAATATGGAGTGACTTGTTACAGATAGGGAAAAATTAACTAGGAATTTAAAAAGTAAATTTTTAAAATTCCTACTGAGAAGTATATCTATAAAAATATGTATATGTGCTACAAATTTATAATATATATGCACACATGTATACGTACACATACTCTTGTACACTAGTGTAAATGTTAAATGAATATTAGCACATTAATATGTTAATAATAAATGTTAATATTAAAAAACTAGATTATATAAATAGCATGCATAATTTAAAACAAAATGTTGAATGACAAAAAGCAAATTACTAAATAGATTTTTAAAAATCCAATATTAAAACTATATATTGTTTTGAAATATATAAACTCTGTACAAAAAGTTTAAAATCAGCTGGGTGGTTGTGGCACACACCTGTAATTCCAGCCCTCAGAAGACAAAGGCAGTGGGATCTTTGTGAGTTTGAAGTCAGCCTGGTCTATAAAATTAGTTCCAGAACAGCTAAGACCACACAAAGAAACCCTGCCTCAAAAATTAAAACAAACAAACAAAATACAATATATATACTTATATATATATAAAAAAAATCATGGATGAGGAGAAAGTACTGAATCAAGACATGGATGAAGAAGGTAAGGAATGAATAAAGGTTGGGGCAAAGACTCAAAAATTTTATATTTTTAATTCACCCCCCAGAACATGTTATCACTGCTAATTCTAAGTGGCATTTAGACTTATATTGATTATGTTGCTTAAGTATTTTTAATTTAAAAATAAAAATTTCATGACTTTTTAAGTACCTTCAAATTTGAATAACTCACAGCACAGCCAATTCTGTACCAATGAGTATGTATATGTGATATAATAATCTTAGATATGGTTAAATAATAAAGCCTATGTTTTAAGTTCCCTTCACAAATGTTTATTAAAGCCACCATGGGCATATATAAGACACAATTCCTGCCCTTAAGAATGTATACACTGAAAAGTTAAAATATATGAACAAATTGATCAATACATGACCTAATAAGCCGTAGATAACTATAGTTATACTAACATCAGTTGTAAGATAAAAAATAAAGTATAGCTTCTAATGACCCTTCTGACTGACTGCTGTCTTGACTAGTAAATATTTTTAATTGTATCCTGCAATAAATATGCAAAAACCCAAGCATGCTTGGGAACTGGCAAAGGATGAGAAGAATGTAAGATATGAGGGTCAGACAGGTTTCTTCCAGAGGCTTTTTAAAGAAGTGACCTGAATTAATGGTGAGAATCAGCTGTGAGAAGCTGCTAAAATGCAGAACCCATGGCCATAATATCCTGAGCACACCTTATCTCCAGGGATTCTGAAAACTGAGAAGGCACCAACCTGATTGGTTCTAGGATGAGATACTGTCCTCTCTAGACACCAGATGTTCTTGCACCATTGTGCTGAATAAGATCCTATGATATAGTCTGAAGTGCAGGGTTTCCTCAGCTCCCTCCCCCACCAGAGAGACAGGGACAGGGATAAACTGTTAAAAGGGACTTGAGAGGTTAATGAGAAACAACCTAGTGAGGAGGATACAGCACTGTAGAGGTCAAAGTCCTACGTCAAAAGAGGTTGGATTTCATTTTGAATGAGCACAATGTACAGGATAGCATAGAATAGGGAAAAGATCAAAGGAATCACAATTTTAAAGTTGCAGCCATCCCTCTAAATCCATGGGACCTAGTTCCAGAATTCCTTGTGGGTACTTGAATCCATAGATGCTCACACCTACTATATGAAATGGTGCAGTGCTGCATATATCTCTTCGCAGTTCTCTGTAGATTTAAATCAGCTTTAGACTAGTCACCATGTGAGTATTATGAAGGCAGTTGTTCCACACTATTACTTGGAGAATCATGATGTGAAAAATATCTGTACATGTTTAGGATAAGCAAGGCCTTTGAAAAGCTTTTCATCTCACTTTAATTGATTATTCATATATACAACCTTCAGATATGAAGAGCAAAATAAATATGAATATACACATTTTTATGTTATATCACATATCATGGTATATTACAAAATGTATGTAATTTTGTTAATAGAATGAGAGTTGAAAACAGGGAAGCCAGTCAAGAGATATTATAGGGTTCAGCTTAGAGATCTGGTTGAGACTAGTTCCTGACTGCAGAGGTGATGGAAAATGGTCAGATTTACAATATATCTTGAAGCTTTTGCTATCAGGACTTGCTAGTATGTGTTATTACAGAGGAATTGAAGGGAATTTCTAGATCGTTTACTCTGAGCAATAGATACATGAATATTAGCTGCCATTTACAGACATGGAGCAAACGAGAGCAGAATCAATTTGGGGAGCAAAAAAACCCAAGACTGCTATAATAAACCTGTTAGATTTTAAATGCCTCGTAGACATCCAAATAGAGAAACCATGTAGGCAGTTTGCTCTAGGACACCAGTTTTTATTGAGACTGTAAAACAAACAGAAGCATCAGGCCAATCACTTTCTTCAACACCTCACCCACAATGATCCGATGTTGATGTTGTTAACTAGTCAAAAATGGCTGACTTTTCCCAGAATGAGACACTGTGGGTACAGTCTGTACTCAGCTCTCTGTGTTTTCTAACTGCCCATTTCCATTTTTATGAACACGTTAATGGGGAAGGAAGGAAGAATAGAAACTAACACTGTTGATTGGCTCTTCTACCTCTGAATGAAGACTCTCTTCACATTACATGCATTTTCAACATTCTTTGCACTCTGTTTACAGAATCCAATTTTCTGAGTTTATTTCATATAAAAGGTTTTCTAAATAACAAAATCATAGCATTGTAACTCACAGTCCACATCACAAATAAAAATTTTAAAATGGTGTTTGCCATGGTTTTCTTGAATATACTGCAAATAAAATTAAGATGGAATAGAATAGGTTAAGAGGGGTGCCTGGGTGTCAGCATACCTACATTTATTGCATTCCCACTCCCTAGATAGAAAAATTACTTGGCCTCATGCTTTAGTTACTTTACCTGGTACATAAGGATAATGATAGGAATAAAGGTTATAGGAACAAACCATGTCAAGTGTTTAATACAAAGCAGGGCACCAAAAAGTTCTTTATCAAATCAATGTCAGCTACAAGTCAAATTTGTAAAATGTAGCAAAACACAGTTCAACAAGCATGCAATGAGTTCTATTGTACATATTACACTGCACCAGCCATTTACAAAGCATCAAGCCCTTTGATGGCTGAACATGGCACTATTATGATCCAGACAATATTCATATTAATGAAAACACTCCCTAAGACTTCATATAAGAGAATCTGCCAAAAGTTTAGAATAGTAATCCATGTGGCATAGTCTATGCATATATAAACCACCTGGGATTAACATATAGGACATCAGCTCATTTTCTCTGTATTATGTATATAACTTTTTTATAACATATATAGACATCAACTGGATTCTCTTCTACTCATACAGAGACTTCAAATAATCCAGAGCATAAATGACCTTAACCTACCTGATTTATTAAGCAGTTCATAGCTTTTGAATTTACTTGTTAAAAAGAATGAGGGCCACAATTGTAACTTTCATGTGACCTACAGACCTCAGCTCTCCATGTCTGCCAGACAATGTTTAGTTTTACACATCCCACATCCATGTCATTTGGCTCCTATACACACACCAAAATATCTTTTTTGAAATACAGAATTCTTTCTCTGAGTTGGTCTTCTATCTTCTCTCATAGCTGTCCATTTCTTTTTAACCTACGAATTAATCCTCCCTTATACAAATCAACACAGAAGAAACACAGCAAAGCTGATGCACAGGATTAATTTTCAGAAAATGTTTGGAAGTATATTTGATTTCTCTATTTTGTCATTTCCAAGAAGGAACAAGATCAACAGCAAAGGAACAAAATGTTACACACAGTGGTGGAAAGTCATTGGCAGACATGACCTGATGATAATGTCAGCACCTGGACCTCTCAAGGGTCATCAGCCTTCTAGAACAAAGGGCACTTTCTTTGTACTAGAGCAATACCCAGCTCAACTCTTCATTTAATATTTTAGAAGTTAGCTTCAAAGTAGGTCAAAGAGTGAAAACCAATTCTTGTTTCTTTCTCAGCTCACACCTTTAATTTCCATGGAGCAGGCACTATGTGAATCTATCTATTCCCAGCATGATGAGAAGAAACTGTCCACCTGCCAATCTCAGTAACTTGTTTTCAAATATGATGCTTGTGAAACAACTTTCAGCATTCTTTTCAGGTGTAAGTAAGATAAGAAATTCTGAAAATTAAAAAAAAAAATTGTCTTCCCATTGGTCTGGCAAATTAAAACCTAAGCAAATTTCACAACAGCAGCTTTATATAAAAAAAATATGTTATTGTTTGCAATTGTTTTCAACAATACATATTCTAAGAGAAAATAAACTTTCTGCTTAAGGAAAGTAGCAACTTTGCAAAGTTTTTATATTATGAACAGAGGAGACACAGATGTGGACTCTTGGCAGGATCTTTGCCAGACCAGGCAAAGATGGAAGCCTGCCATCAAAATCCAGGGCAGAAATTCAGGGTGTTTCCAGACTGAAAGGCTTGGGAAAATCCCTGAAGCAAGCTCTTGCCTTCAGGCAAAAAAGATGCTCACTCTTGGAACTGATTAAAAAAACAAAACAAAGAAAAACAAAACCTCTGAAGTTTGTGAAGAAAGGCTCACAATAAGAAAATAAATGCAATAATTGCATGCTTAATAAAATTAAGTGCCATTAGCACTACAAAATATGCTCTTATCTCAATGTGAAATTTTAAGCATTCTAACCCTAGCTGAAAGAATGGAAGAAATATGGATAATTTGACCCTCATTTTCTTGGCTAATTGTATCTCCTCTTTTATCTGTTAAAGCCTTGTAATAAGAGAATTTAAGAACATTTTCAAATATTTATAAGGCTCTGTATATGCTAATGATATTGAATATGGTCCTTAAATAACTTTCTAGTGGACAGGTTAGCAACATTAGTCATGTGTCTTCAGATAGAAGAACTAAACCATCTAAATGCCTATACATGAGGGAATAAGTAAAAAAATTAAAAAATCCATGAAGTAAAAACACTGCACAATGGTCTGTGTAAAAATACAGTGTTGAGTTAAAAGAAGAAATTATGGAAGTGTAGTTACTAAATTCTAAAATAAAGTGTACTTATCATTATGGGTCAGCCTAAAGCTGCAGACACACAGTATATATCACATAGTTTGTTCTCAACATTATTTTGGGGGGGGGGTCTTCTGACTTTATTCTTGCCAATATATACAAGGCCATTGTTTATACTCCTGTGGGATCTTGAAGTCCAACAAGAGATAGCAAATCTCCCAGACAAGGACTTGTCTGATTTCCAAGGTACCTTCTTTCTAATGACTGGCATGCAGATTGTTCAACAGTGAGTGACCATTCCATCCTTGGGGACATAAGAAGATGGAACTTCCATTTGATTTCAACATATTAACACACACTCTTATTACCCTGAAGTCTTAGTATGTGGGAGATGGGCCTTTTAAGTTGAATCATACTGTTCTGACAAGCAAAGAAACAAGGACTTTTTATGGTAGGAAGATATACTATGGCAAACTATATAATGGATTATTCACAGCTATTAAAGCCATATTTTGAAGAGTAGGTGGTAACCAAATGATGACAATATGGATAAAAACAAAGTGTAAAAAATAGATGTGATATTCTAATTTTAGAAATTATGTGAAATATCTAAGGAGAGAAAGAATTTTTCCAAAAACACTTCAGTATGGTATGATTCCAAATTATGTATGATAGCTATTATTAATCACAATTTTTAATGAGCTAGAGGTTGAATCCAGGCCTTTGCATACTCTAAGAAAGCTCTCTACCACTGTCCTCAGTCTTCCTCACGCTTGTGAAGTCATACAAAATGATTTTCACTCCCCAAGTGTCCTGGAGGATATGAGAAATCCTCTTGTCTTTTCCCAGGTCACCAGACCGTGACTGAAGTGCTGTAGGTGCCTAACTGGTCCAGTCAGCCTTGCTTCCACTTCTTTTCTGATGGAGTTAATCGCTAGGCATTTAGCTACCAAATAGTTTTTCTAAGTGGTTCTTTGAGATGCTGTAAAATTATATGTGCTTTCCAATTCTTACTGCTGGTTTTTGTCTTCTCTTCCCCTGACTCCATACTACATTGTGTTGACTACTTGCTTTGAGAGCAGTCTCCATTACTGCTTGGTGTAATTCTCACCACTACCACTAGGATTCACATGCGCTATTCATACTTCCTTACTCAGCACCCAGTGACCTAGAATAATATGGGTGAAGCATTAACACAACGAAGATAAGAGCACTTATGCACCTAGAAAACAATATCTAGCGCTGGCTAGATGGCTCAGTGGCTCAATGGCTAAAACCACTTGCTAAGTAAGCCTGGGGACCTTGGTTTAATCCCAGGAAGAAAAGACACAGCTCTTAAATGTTGTCCTCAGACCTCCACATGTGTGCCCATTTGTCCCCCTTACCAATAATATTTATAAAAATAATTAAATAAACTTAGTTTTCTGAAAAGGAAATGCAATTATGTAACAATAAATGACATGAAATTGCATTAATGTTACCATTTACTTCTCATGACCTCCTTGATTTCTATAAGCCAAAGCCTGCTTCACCAAATCGGTGTCACTTCAAATCAAGTGCAGAAGTTCCTTTCCTATCAGAGTGCTGAGCTTAAGCCTGTCAGAGATGCAGTGAGGACCTAGAGGGAGGTACTGATAGACTGTTTTTAGCCAGGGATATGAAGCAGGTAGAGTACTTTAGACTTGATATCCTAGATAAAAAGGAGCTGCTGTAGTTTCCTCAACAACAGGTTCCTTGATTAAGTGATAAATCAGAAAGACTGATCTCTGTGGAACTTAATCATTTCGATGTAAATTAGTCATCTCTGAGAAATATGTCTAAATAATGAACTAATAACAAAGAAGTGTTAATAATAATAATAATGATAACCCAGAAATTGTCTTAAAACTCCATTCTACCATGATTTAAGAGGTAAGTCACTTCAAATGAAAGATGTCACTGTTATTAAAACTTCATTTATCACATTATGATTCATGTGAACAGAATGTATTTTTAAGACTATTCAATTATTATATAAGTCAATGCCACTTCCAGTTTTTGGAAAATTGGTTATTAATCCCTTGACATTGAAAAAAATGTAATTGAGTTCATCAAATTAATTTCTTAAAGACCACCTGATAGACACCAGATGGGAACCCAAGATTCTTTAAGTCAGAAATATAAGCTAAGTGTGGCCCTGAAGACTCTGCCTTGCCAAATGCTGCTTGCCACACGGGTTCCTTTGAAATCACAAAATATAAAAGCTTCTTATTACTTTTATAAATTTCATTTGACTCTAATGAAATATGTTCTATCCACAGTACTTACAATAAAGTATTTTCTTCTCAATAGAAACCACACAGTATGAAATGATCATTAAAGACTTGGTGAGGTCTGTGAATGAGGGCCTATCGAGAACACAGGCACACATTAGTAAATTTTCTCAAGAAAATCCATTTCCATTTCAAGGTCTGGCATTTTATTTTAAAAAATTATGCCCTTTCTTTTAATTATTCCAGTAAACATAATGAGGGTGACGCTAAATACACCTCAGAGGGCTTTATTTTCTTCATTTTTTAGTCATACGAGTGTATTTGTAATTAAAGGCATGCTGCATTAATGATGCTGGAAGTCTCCATGGTAAACATTTAATGTCCACCTCATAACATTATGCCAAAATTACATGCACAAAAGACTTTTTAATAATCTTTGTTTTCTCATTTAGTTTTGATTGGCTCTGAAATCCGTGGCATTGCTCGAGGGCTGCCATTTCCACTGACATCAGCAATTCTGCCCCATAAATTGTATAAATGTGCATGGCGTCTTTCGTCTGGAGGCTTCTTTTCAATGCTTCTGTTTAAGTTATACAGAAGCTGGAGATAATTGCAGATAATTTTTCCATTTTTAAGTCACTGGGGTGTTGCCTGGGGGATATGACAGCTATGTTTATCTAAACACAAAAGACCAAGCCACAGCTCTGTGTTGTCACTTTGGCTTTACACACAGGATCAGATCATCCAATGTGCTCCTTACGCAAATTAAGCCATTGTCACTAGATGACCTGTGTCTTTTTACAGAGGCATGCTACCTGAAGCTTGTATTATGGCTGAAAGGATAGGATTGACACAAACAGGTTACCTCTGCTTTCAGAGCAAAAGCAGTCAGTCCTGTGCCTTCCGTGTTTCTCCCCATTTAACAACCACAATGCTCATTTTTAGGCACTGTCAATTTGAAAAGCAATGCATTAAATTAAAAAAAACAAATAATTTTCAAAATAAATAATTCACCTAACATACATACATGATATTCACACACACATGGCCTATAGTCATATGTAATTTCTATTACACTAGTATAAGCAATTTTTTCCAGTAAACTATTATTTATAAGTGTTCATAGAATTAACATATAATTATCTCTAAATTACTGGACATAGAAGATTTTACATACATAGGACAGTCAGTTTAGCAAGCAGAGATCTATTATTAAATGGAATCATAAGCTGTTTTTCTCCTCCAAATTCACTCCACATTAAAATAAATGCAACATTCCTGGGTGGTTATGGGCATATACTGACAGAAAAAAATACAGAAGGCAGAACCACCGATTTTTAATGCAATACCAGTGAACCTCTGCTTTATATTATCGACATTAACTCTGGGAATTACAGACTATTTCTATAGCTGAATGTATTCTTGGTGTTCAGAATCCCTGGGGTCATTGCTAATAAGAGTGTTACAAGCTGAGGAGGCAAAGCCATTTTACAGTAAACATTTACGTATAGGGGCTAAGTAGTGCTGGTGTCTATTTGGCAGCTGCAGTGATGTAATAGGCTGTAACGACTCTGGAGGAGCTGAAATGGAAGCGAGTGTCAGGGAGTGTAGGACCCATAAGTCCTAGCCTAAGTGACTTTATGGATTCCCATTAGACTGGGCTAAGGAGCCTCTCAACAGAGCTGATATGACAGCATCCTGAGATGCTGTTACGGCCTGTGTAAAGAACTCTTACACTAAGGCATGTTACAGGGAATCTACAACTTCAGAAGGGAAGGTTTGCTATATTTGGGCCATTATCAGTGTCATGGCATATAATATGCATAATAATAGTCCCAAAGTTCACATTTAAAAGAGATTATTAAATCTGGTGTGCCAATCCTACACACACTAAGGAGTACAGATTAATGACTGATAGGTAACTCAGAAATCTTACTCCCTGCCCAGTGACATGTTTAACTATACCAATGCTTCTGAGTCCCTGAATTATACTACAGTGCAGCAAGGGTTGGGTTTCCTGTGAACACATAAGTGTAACACAATTGTACTTAGGGCTAACCTAGGAATATTTTTTTTTAATTCTCTCTTCTCACAGCACCATTACCATTATTTAGCCACTGGCTTGATAGGAATTAACTTAGGTCTTAGACCATGTCCCTGTGAAAAGCTAGCCTGGAAAGTCCTGTAATGTACCATTTCTTGCTTCTATTGGGAGGAATAGGTATGTGAAACATGGAAAATCTTAACATGTTGGGCAGGAGAAATGCTGAGCAAGTGTTCTCTGGTCAGAGTTGAGTTTGTGGAAGCAGCTCAAACAAATCACACCCTTGAACACACCTTACAGTATCTATGTGAATAGAAAGTGCACCCTGGCAAAGGACATTAAGTATTTCACTTAGATCTGCAAATTATTAAGCAATTCCAGAAGAGTCATATTGTTCAGTGTGTCACAGAAACCAATAGATAGGGCTGGAGTGCTCTTGATGAAAAAAATCTGGCCCAGAATGCAGGCTCTGGGAGCTTGTATAACCTATAACCAAACAGTAATTTCACACCACATTTGCAATAAAATTTTAAATTTGACCTTTTATAAGAAATTACTAAAGACTTCATATAAAGCCAACAAATGTCCCTGGTCTTTTACAGATTTATTGGAGTTTTACTGATACGTTTGAATAAACTCCAGTGGAAGCCTGTGGTTTCTAAAATGCACCTTCTTTCAGAAGCACATACCTGTTACCCAGAGAGACAGGTCCTCTCTTTGAAATATTTAGTCATTTAGGGCACTTTAGTCATAGTGACACCTAATAGCCAAGATCTTTTTCTCACTCTCCACAAAATCAGGTTTAGACTATAATTCAAAGCAGTCCCCAAAGGCACTTCTGAAAAATGGCAAGCCCTTAGCTTTTAGGTGAAAACACTCTTTATTGCTCAAAATTGTTTCCTGCTACAAAACCTTTTCTATAGTGCTCTGTCTGAGACAATCTTATGTTAATTTAACTCACTGGAGACTGGGAACAGATGCTACTTTGATTAATAGTTTCACTAGCCTGAAAATGCCAGGCCAAGTTCAAGATAATAAAGTCAGGTAAGATACTATTAAAATCTGTCACATGGTTGTATCTGTTATGTGGATTAAAATTGGGTCACGGTTCTTACATCAAATAAAGACTGTCTATAATAAAAAACCAACAACATAAACCACATAGACACACTATCTGAATTCCTTACCACATTAATTGACACCAAATTAATACCTGTCTCTTTAATAACACTTTACAGGTATATTTTCTTCAATGATTTTGGTTGGAAATGCAACATGTTCCTTCAATACCACCTTTCTTCTAGTATACACTCCACCTGGAAAAGGCCTTAAATACACCCAAGAATAACAAATGTTACAACTTTTCTTATTATTGTCTAAGTTTACACATCCCAGGTCATTGATTTCAGCAAATGTGTTTTCAAAATTCCAGCATCCACCTTCAAAATTCCCACAGAAATGTAATCCTTGGTAGTAAGAATATGCATGAGTTGGTAAATAAGATGTCTAGAAAAGTCCCTCAAGAAAGTCCTTCCTATCTGAGGAACCCCTATCAGAGAAGCTTTCTGGTAAAGAACCATGAGGTCTAACTAAGCTTCAACTTCAGAATTTGGCCTTGCTTCATCTGTGTGTAAAAATAAAGCTTTGCATTCTTAATGCTGATTTATTAACAGATTTTCATCATTAACATAACTCAGCTGACCTAACATTCCAGTTTCTATTCTAAAATCTAACCATCAATTTGGCCTTTTGATTTTTATTATATGCACATTCGACTTGTCTCACTGAAACTTTTGGCAAGCAGGACATTCCCATACATCAATCACATCATATATGTTGTAACCTCAGACAGGACAGACCTCCACTGAGAATTAACCCAGCCTCTCAATATGAATCTGCCACTTGCAGATTTGGCTCTGCCAACTGTGCCTTCACACTCATCACATTTGTTTGCCTATGAGACTCAATGCCATTTACATGAAATATTCTACTTAAAAGCATTGCCTCACCATTGCACAGAACGACTCTGGAGGGTCTCCACAGGTAATATCCGGAGGGTCCAGTTTCACTTTCAGATATTTTGTCATGTCCGTGGATTCAGGCTGGCAGGCCATATAATCCCAAACTTTCCCTTCTTCTGTGTAAATCTGAGTTTTACATACATCATAATGTCCCCACACTAAAGGGTAGGGCTGCATCACAGAGGACACTGTAACCCACAGGGCATGAATCGACAGGAATCTTGACAAATACATCTCTAAAATCTTGTCAATCTTCTTGTATTATTGCAGTCACTGTTTCCTTTACATACACATGAGTATATATATTTTCTGTGTGTGCTTATGTGTGTGTGTATATCTTTATGTAGGTAGATCTGTATATTTAAAAAAATATGCTGAGGTCTCAAAGCAGATTCCCAAATCAAATGTGATATACTGAAATACTGTGTGTGGTCACATATGTTGAGGACTTCGGTGGAACCCTAATGTGCTTCTGTGTTAGGCATTAACAGCTTGCAGCCTTTTCTCCTCGGAGAACATATCTATTAGACTTTTGTGAAAAATGTCCAGGAGCAGATAAAAATTTAGTAAAGTGATGGCTCTCCCGTTGTACATCTGATAATCCTGAGTGATTCTTAGCATTCAGGGTTCACCAGGGAGCTGCTCAGATGTGATGAGGTATCAGTATCTGAAGCACAAGAATGAGTGTCTCCGGTCCTGTGTCTGTTTCCCAACAATCATTTTCTTTTTTTCTTCTGGCACCAACACCTATTTGGAAACAATAAAAATAAGAGTTATTGCCCAGAAATCAATGCATTAGGAAATGTATGGTGCGTTGACATTTCTGAGGCTCAGTGTGATATAAAGCAAATTGGTGTAATATGGATAAGCTTCAGTTATATGACTTGCTAGGATGATCAGGGTACCCATCCACATTGGAGAGGATTTTGATATGAAAGATCTGAATCTTCCATAAGAAAGGTGGATAAATATGTTCTAGGAGAGTTAATAGGTTTTTGCTTCAAAAATTGTATTTCCATCTTACCTATTGAGAGCAAGTTTCTGGATTTAAACGGCTCTCATAGTTAGCTAAAATATCTTCTGAGAGAAAAATGTGGGTAAAGAGAACCTTTATAATGATGACAACTACTTGTGTGCCTTTTTCTTTTGGTAAAGAGACACTAAAATTCTCCAAATTCCTTGTACATTTCTTAGCTTTTGTTAGGGGCAGGTGAGTGGAAACTGGTCTTGTTGGCACAAGCCTGTCTCTGTATTTGCTCATTGTACTGGAAGAATTTAACATCTTTTGTTTAGTTGCATTTACTTAAAAAGATAATTAGGCTTTCTGAAAATACTCAAAAAATAAAAGCAAAGGGGCAAATATTCCTTTCATAAAAATCCCCTATTTTCTTAGATCTTTTTATAGCTGTTACATCTGCACCTGCAGTTACTTTCTGTAACAGAAGAGAATTTGTCCCAAAGGTGGATATTATATCCTGCATTAAAAGTGAATGTTCCATAGTAAAACACACAGTTTAAAATGCACATATAAAAATAGCTGCGGGTGAGCTAACAGGCCATGAAGCAGAATAACAGGGAACTAATTCTAAGATAAAATAAAAATTTCCATTTCAATGTACTTTGGGTAAACTGATACTGTAGCCTATATAACGTACAGATGCAAGATACAGAGAAGTTCCACTGGCAACTTTTAAACTATTTGAATCATAACAAATGTTAACTTTTGAAACTCAGGTGTGAAAGTATACTCTCTTAGTTATTTGATTCATATTCCTAGTTCAAAGTGTTAAATACCTTTTAGTTTTAAAAGAGCAAAATAAAAAAAAAAACTATTGCTTTGGAAAATTCCATTATAGACACTTTGATTCATATTAAACAGTTTAAATAAGGAAGTTCGCTATCTTCAAGCAATCTTATAAAGGGAATGCACTATATTTAAATAATGCACATCTTAAAATGAACTAAGCCACAGAGACTATGAAATGCCAACAGATGGTTGAATTGTGTTTCCATAGCAAAGTAATTTATAATAATTGCTTTATGGATGCAAGTGCAATTTTCATTATATTCAATTCATAAAATGTTATCATACAGCTGCAATTTGTGATATTTTCTATTAGGAAAAGTGTTGAATATTTGAGTTCCCATGAAGCAATAATTAGCAATGTGTCTAAACATGTGTAAACTACAGATTTAAATTTGCTTCTTTGTGACTTTGACACTATTCAGTGCCATGTATTTGGAAATCTTAAGCTAAAGAAAGACAGAAAAAAAAAACATTTCTAGAGCATGAGATGTGGCTAGAAGGGCTTTCCTACTTTTTGTTTGTTTGTTTTTAGATTCATTAAGTTGGTATTTTCAAGAATACCTAACACATTGACGATTCATAATCTGAAAAGTCATTAAGTACATTTCCTAGACTCATTTTTCAAATATGTTTACTACATCCTTAAAAGGACACTTTGGAAAGTGAAGAAAAAGAGCATTAGAGGTAAAGTAGTATAAAATCTACTAGTTCCGAAATTATTAACATCACTTTTTAGTTTGAATGTATGAGTCAGAGACAATATAAAGACTTGAGACCAATGGCCTTGAGTTGGAACTGAGTGAATATTTGGGTAATTTATACTATTATTTTTAAAAGATCATTTCTAGTATATAGGATTAAATGATCCTTGAGATTATCCTTCACTTTTTAAAAGCATTACTGTTCCCTCAGCCATGAATTCTTTGTTACTCCGCCCTCATGCCTATTTTACCTCAATGACCTCACCTGCTCCATTTCTACAAGAAACTGTGGGCACTAAGGAAACTTGTGTAACTGTTACAACATTCTGATGCCAGCACTTCCAGTGCAGCAGATTCTCATTAAAGTCTACCAGAGTGTAATGATGGCCATTACACAGAATCATGGACTACATCATTGATCGAAGTTAGAGAACTGACAGGGAAAAATGCAGAGGGGTGCATGATATTTGAATATGAGGCAGTTGCAGGACTGTGCGACAGACATTCTTGACAAGAGGCAGCCAATTATAGCTTAAATTTCTGGCACCTAACCAGTTGTGATTAATAGTTTTCTATTACATTACAGACATATTATTAATGTATTAAAAATGTCAAGCTTTGGCAAGCACTAATATGGTGTGGCTCAGTTGTTCTGCAGAATTTACATTTAATGAGCTCCCATTGACACAGAAAAAGGTATTGACCACAGTGTAATGCAAATCTGAGTACACTCATAAGCTATTCTTTAACATAATTATATCCTCCTTTTTAGCCTCAACGTCTGTAGTACTCTCTTTTATACCCTCCATGCCAAAGTCTCCTTACTTCTCACTATCATATAGGCTATTAAATAAATTTTTCTACTTCATATTAGAAGAAATTAAATCTATATACTTTAGTGACAAAGAGGCCTTATGGGAATCAGAGATTTTAAGTGTAATTATGGAATTTTCAAAAAAAATACTGTACAAAGAAAATATTATTTACACCACCACCTCCAACAGCAACATTAGCTGCTGGTTTTAAACTGGCTATCCTCTGGACCAGGTTAAAAAATACCAATATGTTCTCAAAAGTTAGGCCTTGCCTGCAAACGGCAAGACAAGCTGATTAGGGGATGGGCAGCCGATGACATATTTGGGGATTTAGTATCCTAAATGCATCTCTTCCTTCTGGCGCTTAACTGAACTAAATGCCAACTACTGTGAATTTGTCTCAAGTGTCTGGATCAGCTGGATAAGGGCAACTTCAGAAAAGCTCTGGGAAGCTCCAGCTCTGAATCTGTACTTTCCCTCCCAGGGAACTCAGAACAAATAGACTGCCACCATCTCTACCCATGAGCTGAAGTAGTAAGAAATCCTTTGTGTTTAAAAAATTTTCCCTATTAATATGTTACAAGTTCATGGATCTCTGTCATATGAGTTTGTGGAACCAATACAAAAATACAAATTTGCATAGATTTCAGGTTGATAGGCATTATTGATCAGGGCAAAAATAGGCTACAAAATGGCTTTGTGTTCATGGACCATACATTTTTCTAGGATTCGATATCTAATTGCCTTCCACCTTGGATTAACTTGGCAGAAGGGATTTCAAAACCCTTCCCATCATCAGAAACAGAGAAAAAAATTCTCCAAAATATTATGCAAAACTAATAATGATTTAAAGAACAGGCCATTGTAGTCCCAAAGAATTGTCAATATTATCAATTGAGAGGAAAATATTGCCAGCAAATCTACAACTCTCACTGGATTTTAGCATCCTTTTCATTACATAATCCCACTAGGAAGTGGGGGTGTGGTAAAAGGCTAAATATTCCATAAATACACAGCTCATCAAGGCACCTGAAATAGACAGTCATTGAGTCATTCTATGCAGACATTAAGACTTTTATAAAGCTACATGTTTCTGAATGGATATGAACAGAAAGAAACTGAAGATAATCACATTTCATTGACTGAAGAAAATAAAAGGGAAATAATATACAAACTTCACAATCTGTCAAAATTAGCAGCTGTGAACACAGTTACAGTGAGATCACACATTCACATACATTCAATGCTTTTTGCACATGCCCATTTGTTGCAAAAAGAGAATCTTTTGGTTTTCTCATGAGGAACAGAGGCTCCTGTCTTTTTGTTAACTATCTGAAAAACATACAGAATCTGACATGTAATGCAATAATTTTGACATCATTTATTATCTTACTCATCAATGATTGAGTATAATAAACTATCATAGGAGTCCTAATAAAACCAATTATTACACATCGGTATTTTAAAGATTTCTATTTTTATCAAAAGATAAAAATGAATGGAAATTAGTACATATTTTCCAGAATGTTTGTGGAGGGTTAATATATAAAATTACTTTCAAACCAACTAAGCCTAAAAGAAACTTGGCATTCAACTGCCACATGAATGATAGAGCTTTCTTTCTAATATAGGGAAGTTCAGAAATACAAACTTCCACATACACAGCTGAAAAATTCTACACCCACTTGAAGTTTGAAACAGAAGATTCTAAAATTAAAATTACTTTCTGAAAGTATGTAAAATCACTTACTTTCCTATAACACAGCATAATTCATACATACACACATGTATATATTTAAATACTGACATCCTTGTTTTCCTAAGTTGCATACAATTTTATTACTTTATGCTACTCACAACCTCTCTTCAAACCCTTATTTACAATATCTATATCTAAACCCACAGTGGTTTAATTGTTTGACGGTACTGTTCATGTTTTCCAGACAAATGACAGAAGTAAAGACAAATATTTGTTCCCCCCGTAATAAATACATGAAAGAGACTTCAACATGCATTAGTTGCCTCCTAAAAACAAACAAAACAAAGCTAGCCTCAAACATTTGAACCCATATGCCTAACCAACAAAACTCTTAATGGGGACACAGTTGTATGTCCAAATAAAATACTTTCTTTTAGAATAAGTATGGAAATTCCTTTTAAACACAACTAAAGGAAATGACAACAAATTAAAAGCCAAATACATGAAGCATTCATGTTGGTACGTAGTGATGAAAGCTATCTCATGTCATGGTATCTAGAAGGAAAAACATGTCCTTTATATATGTAAGTGGGACAGCATGCCATGTGAAATGTCTGATGGATTTCTTCTTTGCACCCTGTTTCCCCTTGTAAGGATACAGGTTTTAACGAAAGCCTGAAAGTTTATCTTTAAATATACTCTTGGATAATCATTGAGCTGATTTCCCTCTGCCAAAGAGAAAAGCTGATGGGTAAGGCATTCAGAGAGACAAAGTACAGCATACTTGCAGACCTTACAGGTTAGAGGTACTTTACTCCCTCAAAGTCACCCAAATCGGGAAATCCTTGCCTTCATCAAACATCAATGCAAACTTTCTAGCAAGCTTAATTATCATGCATATTTGAACAAATGATTTTGAGGGAAACATCTTTGCTTTCTTTTTTTTTTCTTCTGTTAAGATAGAAAAACTTTTAAGTATTCTCAGTCATAAAACGAGGCCTGATTTCCAGAGCAAATCTACTGCCAGATTCGCCATATGTTTAGTGGAGTTTTGAGTCTTGCTCAGAATTTTCCACTCCAAAGAGTGATAAAGTGTTGTACTGGGAAGTTGCTTGCTTATTCCTTTGTAAAGAAATGGGCACTAAAAAGGAGACAGCTAGAGGACCTGTGGTCTAAAACCTACACATGGTGCAACGATAGAAAAGCACTGCCTGCCACTTTTTCAAATAAAGTGCTTTAACATCCTCTCCCACCTCCCCAAAGATTTTCCTTCCTGGCCCTGTAAAATGACAGCTACTCTACGGAGATTTCAGGGGGAGGGGGAAAAAGTCCCTGGATGAGGTTGCCAAAATAAACAGCAGAGGGCGCAGTTTCTTTTTTTAATCCAAGTTTTCTCTCCTATGAATCACTTAATTGGTTATTTTGGACTCAATAATATTCGCTATTATTTGTATTATATATAGATATCCACAGATCCATAGCAGAGAAAAACTCCATATCTCTAGCCGAATCCATCAACTGATAATTCGAAACCAGTAGGGGAAGAAAGGTTCCCACTAGCTTTCCAACGCTCAGTCTTTCCCTCCTTCCACATTCTCTCCCCAGCTGCACACTGTGCGGTAGTAACGCTTTACTCTCACACCAATAAAGAAGATTAAAAGAGGGGACTTCAAAAGCTCTCCACAGGGCGAGCAACAAGACAAGTTTTTATTTATTTTTAACCTGTGAGAAAACTGAAATTATTAACAAAAAAACAAAAACCTGTGCGATGAGTGTGGTCAGGTGTGCGGTTGTGGTGGAGGTGGTGCTGATGGGAGACTGAGAGCGCTGCGCGTTGCGGGTGGGTGGATGGAGGCTCCAGATACAACAGCTAGCGACCCGGTGCAGGGCGCAAGCCAGGGATGTAGTGTGGGTGTGAGCCAAGCGGACTCCGGAGTGCGCACAGGCTCTGCGCTGCCTCCTTAAGGCGCTTTCCAAAGTTCCTCGCCCACCCGGATCTCCCCGCCCGCCCTCGGCGGGCACCGGGGGTTGACAGAGGGAGGGATGGCAGGAGGGAGGGAACTGATGGAGAGGGGCCACCCAGAGATGCGCGGATCTCTGGAGGAGAGGGGAGTCAGCTGCACTTACCCAAGCCCCCCGCTGGCCCTGTGCCGTGTTGGAGCTAAGCCGTCGGCGCGGGGCGGCGGCCCTGCCCAGCTTGGTCCCGCGTGGGGCGGCGACCGTAGCTGCGGGGACCCGCTGGCGGCGACGGGGCGCGGGGAGAATGGGATCGCGGCGGGTGTGGACCCAAGTCGCCACCACCGCAGTCCAGGGGTTTGTGTCCCACCCTGCGAGCGCCCTGCGGGCCGCGGGAAGGAGGAGTCCACGGCCCCAGACCCCACGGCACGGCGCACCTCCCGTCCCGGTTACCTTGGCCTCGCGCCCCTGGGGCAGCCTCGTCGCGCGTCGCCCCCTCTCGGAGCCTAGACCCGGACAGGGGGAATTCCTTCTCGTTGACGTCCTCTTCCAAAATGCAAAAGATCAGTGACTTTGACAGGTAGATGAGGGGGAGGGAGAGGGGTGGGCGGA
The DNA here is from genome assembly GCA_004025045.1 of Sigmodon hispidus. Taxonomy (NCBI): domain Eukaryota; kingdom Metazoa; phylum Chordata; class Mammalia; order Rodentia; family Cricetidae; genus Sigmodon; species Sigmodon hispidus. The sequence goes on from PVIH01001530.1 coordinate 207,450, forward strand.
GAGGAAGGGAGGATGAGAAAGGTGCCTCTCCCTCCAAAAATACAGTGGGATTAGGAACCAAATCGCCGCCTTCTGAGGTCTCGCCAACCAGCTCCTCTCGCAGCCTCCCAGCGCCGCCGCCACTGCCACTTCTCGCCTTAAACTTTTACTGTGGGTTTTCTCTCTCTTCTCTATTTCTATTCCTTTCTTCTCTTTCTTTTCTTTTAAGACGCAGAATGATTTTTTCCCCCGATCCCGGGGGATCAGAACCAGAGGCCGGGCGGTTCTATCCCGCTTGGCACCGCTTTCATTTTATTTCAGATGAAGATGTTGGGTCTTTTTTTCTTCTTTTTTGTCAGAAGCGACATAAATCAGGACAATTAGCCTTGGCGCCAAGAAGATCCTCTCGAAGCAATTTCGCCCTGGTTTCCTTCGCGCATTCCTCCACTCAAGTCAGAAATGTCACTGCACATAGCGTTGATGGCTGCGAGACGCGACGCACCCAAAGTCCGTTTGATGAAATATACATGGCCCCAAGATGCTTCAGGATTGCGGTTCGCGGCTTCCCAGCCCCCGCCCGCGGCGCCCGGCCGGGACCCTGCTCCCAGCCCGCAGCCAGCTCTCGGCAAACTTAGGGGCGCAGACGAATTAGAGAGTGAGCGCCAGGGACCCGCAAAGCAACGAGCGACGAAACAGCCCCGGGAAGCCGCAGCCCTCGGAGGGGTGGCGTGTTCTTCTCACTTAAAAAGCAGATCTTCTGCAACTGCTAGCGAGTGGAAGGATTGCAAAAAACCTTATACTACCTCGAGACCTGGGCGCTCCGAGCGGTCCTAACTCCGTCCCGCTTGCTAATTCTAATGCTGCTGCTCTGGCCACCGCTGCCACCTCTGCCACCATGTAGGGACCTCGGCGTACTGGGACAGCAAGCCCACCCACATCCTTATCTCCCACCTTTGTTGATCCACAGAAGCGCGGTTTCTACTGGCTACCTCTCTACTCACCACTTTTGCCTCCTCCCCTTGCTCCTGCGTTACTTCCCTACAGGGTTCCCAAGCACACCCTCTTCTTACTAACTGGGAGCATGGTGTTTTTTAACCTGCAATTAGCTTGCCTAGCCAGAGCTCCCAACCTCCCTGGTGTGAAATCCTTCTCACTTTCAAAAGTTGAAGTTCAAGTAGGAGCTCTGCATTACAGCAATTTTGGATTTCCCAGATGACAGACAAAAGCCACTTGGCCCCAAGGTTTTCTTTCCTACCAATGTGTCTCAGACTCTCCTAGGAGTCCCCTTTAGCTACTTGCTAATGTAACACGCAAACCATCCAACTTATAAAAAAGATGTAGGGAGAGATTTTAATTAGGGGGAAAAAAAGCACGTTGCAATAGGGAAAATATTGGTCTCATAAATGCACAACTATTGCAATGACAGCCCCCAAAGCCAAGCTTTTCCAGGGCCATAAAGGAAATAAGCCACGTAAGAAAATGGCCATGCAAGGATGGGTAAGCTGGTGTTTTGACATGTTAATGTGATTTGATTGGACAAGCAACCTGTCTCTGTGATTCAAGGATTTGAGCAAGGAACTGACAAGAAGGTGTTTGCTCAGACTGGTGGGGGTAGGAAGAGAAGGTGCTGCCTATTAGGGAGACCTGAATAGGGATGTTCATTTCTTGTAAAAACAACAGGTCAGAAATAGGTACCAGTGAGCATCAGGTCACTAGCTACATGCTCCATAATGAAGGCTGGGAACTAACAATGGCAGGGACATTTTTCAACCATGGCTGGCAATGGTGTTGGCAGAAAGGGTATGTGGTAGGTGAGAAGGCTGCTGAATTGAGGCCTGGACAGAAAGAAGGCTGGAATTCCGAACACCAAGACCTGTCTTGCTCCTTGGCTTCCCCTTAACACCAGAGAAGACAGGAATGCCCCTCTGTTCCTCTCAGAGCTGGAGTCTGGCCCTTTTCTCTGTGCCTTTTTCTTTGTTATTTGACCTGAAATTTCAAGAAAGGAGTCTCACCCTTGGGGGATGAAGCTGCTGGCAAACCTGCAGCCATTGCTAGCTCTGTCTCCAGCCTGTCTCCTTCAGGTTCAAAGCATATTGATGTTGTAGAAATACTGTCCACCCTCCCACCCAACTCTCACTCTCTGACCACAGAGCCCTGTTTTTTCTTGAGGTGCCTCTGTTCAGTGGGACTGATAACATTGACTGTAGCCTTCTCATTTCTTATTGGCAACTGGCATGGCCCATCAAACACTGAAGGGTATCAGTCTTTCTTCTCCCCACTGCCCTTTACAATCCAGCCAAAGGAGTCCATTCTGAGTTCTTAGTGTAGCATCAACTGATGCTTCGAAGTGGTTCTCTACTAGAAAGAAAGCAGATTTCTATAGAAACAGGAGAGTTTCTACAGGAGATAGATTGGCGTCTTTGAAACATTAGCTTCCATTTGGATTCTTGTCCTCATTCCCAGAATTCTGGGTTCTATGGAGAGTCTCCTGTGAGTTATAGACATCACACTACTTCTTGCAGCTGACAAAAGTCCCACATAGATCTGCTGCAGAGATGCAACCATTACATATCTCCCATGGAAACAGTAGATCTTCCAGAGCTGAGTTTTCTCTAACCCATGTTCCTAACTTTTGCAGAGACTTAGAATACCACTAAATGAACACTTGGGTCTGAACTCTTGGGAGCACATTGGACACCTCAGGACCTTTTGGCACCTAAATCAGTCATCTTTCAGTCTTGTTTTGCCCTGTCCTTCAGTGGGGGTAGAGATGAAAGACATACTGTCAGGTGTAATATTTTGTCATGTTTCTCCAAAACAAAACCTTGGGTAACCCAAGCTAAGCATCCATGAACTAATACATACCTATATTAAACTTGCTTTCCTGATTATATTTTTTCATATGTGTATGAACTAAGAACAAACCAGAAACATACTTCAGATTTTTTGACACTGTGGAAAATAATATAGAATACCCTTTATTTTTTTGCCTTTAGCAAGTACATACACAGATCTATATGTTTAACTTTCTTTGGACAGAATGATTTTCTGTTTTTATTTAACCTTTCAACTCTACTTTTTTCTCTTCTTTTAGAGGTGAACAGCTTGATCATTTAGCTGTCTAGCTTCAGCTCTCTGGCTGTTTTCCACACACCCTTCATTCTTTTTCAATTTAGATATCTACTTATTTGTAACCTGGTTATATCTCTCACTGTTACTCATGTTTCTAGGTTATATCTCTAACTGTTACTCATGTTTCTAGGTTGGTAGCTTCCGAAAATAACTTTGGAGAGTTGGCAGGGTTGTGTGAATACCTGTAACTCCAGTGTACCAAACTGCTGATGATGGCAATCCTTGTAACGTACCTGGTCCAAGAAGACCTGAGTCTTTTTATAACTGCCATATAGTACCAGATATTAAGTGAGTATAAGATAAATGTTCATTTCTGGTGTGAATAAATGTTAGCCACACGTGGAGTCTCTCAGGTAATGGGAACTAACCACCCCTATTAAATTAAGACTCAGACATAGAAACACTCAAATCAGGGATGTCAGGGATTTCTAGTGGCTGTAAAAGAAACCTCACAACATTGATGCTAATAATAATAATTCACTGGTTTGGATGACAAAAGAGATTTGAGTGCCAAAGTAGCTGGGTCCTAGTTGGAGGCCTCATGTGTGATTAGACACCTAATTATTTGAATTCTCATATAGCAAGAGGCTGGCTAGTGAGCTCTTGAATCCCTTTAATAAAGAACTAATATCACTAATAAGGGCTCCACTCTTGTGACCTCATTACCTCCTAAATTCTCCACCTCCAGATAGCATTAAACCATCAAGATAGGGATGATAATTTAACTCATAATGTGGGATTGAACAGAAAAAATAAGTGGGTGGCCAGGGGCATGGTCTATTTGACTAATTATAGACTAAGCCATAAGCACTTTCTGTAGTTGCTGCTTGGCAATTATCAAGCATTTTGTCCTTGCCCACCTCCCATCATGTGAGCTTGTTACAGAGACATTAGTAGTCTCATTTTGACAGATTTTGAAGCTCCTTTACCTGGAGCTTTAAATGTTTAAATCTTTTGACATTTAAACCTCAAACAAGCTCTAAACATTTGATCTGGGCTCTATCATTAGGGTTTGCTTACAGTTCCCAGCTATAGTATTATAGATGTACCCGAAAGCTCTGTTTTAATGCTGTAAGTTTAGAAGACAGTCTCATTTAGTTTTTCTCAGGGCTGATGACAGACCAAAGGAAGTATTATATAATATAAGACAAACTTCCCACACTTACAGGGTACTGATACTGGAACACAAAGTCTAAGCTAATGGTGTAAGCCATTTGCTGGTTAATTATTGATGCAAGGAACATGACCCCCAGCAAGCGTATGCTTTTTAATATACAGCACTGGATATAAAAGTTTGGAAATAATAAAATTTGTAATTTCATAAAATATAGCTTTGGATTTCTTTTAAGAGAAAGCATACTAACTTAAAAAGATGAGTTTTAGTCAAATAGTTCATTAATCATTTCTATTCTAATATGAGGGTGCCAGCCAGAAGTATTTTTTATAATGTTATTTTTGTTTACTCTTTCTTATCCACAACAAGCCAGTAGGAATCATCCCTTAACTGATACATTATGCTAGACATTTTAATTTAATGAGTTAGTTGGAACCAGGACATACTGAGGTTCCACTGCCCATTTTTTATTCTTTGTTTTTTCTTTGCTCCCTCCCTAAATTATTTCTTTCTTGTACTATTTTTCAATAGTTTATTTTGTTTCTAAGTATATAAGACAAGCATGCCACCATAAGATTTGGGCTATGCTACAATCTGTACAAACTATGTAAGACTGTGGGAACTGTTTTGTTATGTTTAGTTTGCTTGCCTAAGGACATTAACCTATTTCTTAAAAAGATGAGATCATATCATTCATTTGACATACTGGCTAAAAACATTCACTGTCAAAAGAAGGCAGCTAAGAACATTTCCTCAAGTGGAATTCCCATATTTTTAGTTACTCTATAACAAAAAACAACAGAAAAGAAGCTTTCTAAAATTGAGGAGGACAGTGCCTGGGTGATAGCTGACTAACATCTGTTGCCTACTTAAAATAACCTTCCATCACATCCATCCTAATAGTCAATCTATTTGGTGAACCTTGTTGGAACTAAGTCATTTCTGGGACATTCCTGGGTACTGGAGAAAGCACCAAACTCAAGCACAGTGCTCACAAATCCAATTGCAAGGAAATTTAGGTAATTACCAGTTGTATGGTGTGACAAGCCCTAACTTAAAGGAAGCAACCTTGCAACATTGAGAACTGGAGACATAGTTCATATCCAAAATGGGGTGAAAGTCCACATACAACTCTACCTGGCCAGTGATCCAGAAAACAATGGAGTGTGGCTTCATGCTTTTGTGAGATGTTAGGTAAGTATAGAAAAGAATGCAATTATGAACCAGTTCCTCCTCAGCAAACCACTGCAGGGAGAGTATCCATGATATGATCTATCCCAGCTGGGAATAAAGCAGGTGCAGAAGGGAAATCTGGGGGCACAGGGCATCATTTGGTTTTAGGTGTACTTTATTCAGATCGATGTTTTTTCTTTTCTTGATTTAGTTTAGTTTAGTTAGATTTAGTTTAGGATTTAGTTTGCCATTCTCCAGCCATCACTCTCCATGGCTTTGGTGTATCTCCACAACTCTATCCTTCAATCTGAATGGAGGCAGTGGGTGGGAGCTGGCTGCTGGCTTCTGGTGAGTAAGGCCGATTCATGCCAAGTGGCCTTTACATCCTAGTGGGCTGCCTTCTCCTTTTGCAATAAGGTTCTCACTGCTGAGAAAATGACTAAGTCTCTTAAATCCTGCCTCCATTTGTAGGGGAAAGGAAGGAAAGCAGAGACATTGTGAAGCCTTCTTAATTCAACAAGCCAGCATGCCAGCATGACACTCAATTGTTCAGTTCTCTGAACTCTGAAATCCCACAGAAAAGAGCATAATGGTCAGATTCCTATGATCTCACAGAATTTATTTCCTGTTCTCTTTCCCTGTTCTTATTCTTCTTCCCCACACATGAATTTCATGTCTACTCTGTATTAGAGATCGCAGTGGAAACACGATTACTATGACAGTCTCTTATGTGGTTTACAATATGTTTAGGAAAACAAACTTGTGAACAGACAGACAATGGCATATTGCCACAGGAACTGAAGAAGCCCACATGAAATAAAGGAGCTTCAAAGGAAGAGATACATGATCTTCCTTAGGGATCCTGGACAAAGCTGGATCGCCTGGATGGTTCATACAGGTACCTCAAAGGATAAATAACTACCCACTAAACACACAGACAAGTACAAGGCTTCATTCTGACCAAGAACTAAGGAAAGTCAGAAATGTAATCTGAGAGGGCTTTAGGGCTCTGCTAGTTCCCCTTGGGGGCGGGGGTGAGAAGGCTGGGAATACAACAGCCAAGGGGAAGGGCTGTGGTTTCCTGGCATCTGCTCTTATGGCTTGGTCATCTCTCACTTCTGTGTCAAGACCCCCAGGCAGACCCCAGGCTGGCTTAGGAGAAAGTGTTTACTCAAGGGGCCCTCATGGCTATGAGGAAGCTATGTGCATATGCTTTAAGGCTCTGGTTATAAGCAGTTTGAACTGGCTGAGTAAGTCCCATTATGGAAACTGCCACCTTTTAAAAACATCAGGGAGCACATATCAAAACAATTGGTTGGGCTGTGGAAGTCCCAATTGCCCATAATGGGATAATATCTAAATTTAGGAGGTTTCTATCATAATATGGGACAATTCTTGAGGCATTCACTACAGTATGCTTCCATAAGCCAAGAGTATAATTATAATCTCGGTTCTAAAATTCAGCATTATAACTTTTATGAGGTTGCACTAGAAAATCCTGAAGTGATCTAGAAGATGGAGCTGGCTGACAATGCTCTCAAGGCAGGAGAAGACTCACCAAAGCAGAATAACTGGGCACATCAAGCTAATGATAGGCAAAATATCTTGGAGGACTCCAATGAGCTTTTAATATAGAAAAGGGGAGTGAGTACCTCTAGGCCTAACATAGTTCCACTGGTGAAGGTACCATGAACATCTCCTGTTGCCATCTTATATAACTTTACATGGGTATGATTAGAAGAGGCCTTTAGGGTAAAGCAAAGTACCCTCTCCATGGGCCATGTGTTCTGTATTCTTTGTGTTACTGTTATCAAGTCCATGAAGGACAGTCCCAAGCTTATATTAGTGATAAATAAACTTGGAAATGCAGGAGAATCAACAGCTATGGGCAAAAGAATAAGGGGCAATGGTACAAAGGCCCATAAATCATCTGCAATTATGGGGCAAGTAGCAATAACGAGGGCTAATATTATACGCATTATTCTTCTGATGTATATTACCAGGATGTAACAGAGAGGTTAGCATTGTATTGTTCCTGGCAATGCTTGTTATGAGCCGCAATGACCTATTCAGGAGAGGAGGATTTCAGGCTGGTAATAATGGTGAGTAAGATGGGGGTGAGGTCACTTCTCTCTTCCTCTCCAGGAACAACTCTCATCCACAGATCTGGCTTCTCCGTGTTCTCTGGGGAATTCTATGGGGCCAATACTCCTCAGCTGTTTTTACATGGATCAGAAGAGATATGAGAATTCCTATGCGAGCCTCACAATGAGCGAAGAAACTCTCCATGACTGAAAATCAAAGCAAACAGAGACAAAAGAGGAAATATGTGGCAGACTCAGATGTCTTGTAGTTAGTGGGAATTTCTATGCTTTTTAAACAGACAGACATAGACAAATTCTGGAAAGAAAAGAGAAAGGGTCTCTGCAGTGAGACCAAAGAAACACTCAACACAGAGAAGCCTACTCACCGCAATGCGAGGTTGACCGAGGGGGTGTGTTCTCACATTGAATGGAGAAAGGGGGTAGCAAGACTGGCAACCAGAGTGAAACAGGTGTTCACTCACATCATATGCAATGGAGACAAAACCAGAAAACAACAAAGGCTAAGCATTAACTGCAGCAATGAAAAAGAGAACACTGAACCAAGCATATTTTATAGTCAGGCCAAGGCCCCGCCTTGCTAGCACCAGATGTTGCTTTTTTGGGTCCTGCTAGTTTCCCTTGGGGAAGGGGGTGAGAAAGCTGGGAATACAGATTCCACAAGCAAGCTCCGTTTATTAAGGAAGGGGCAAGCCTCCGCTTGGTAGGAGGATGGGTTGTGCTTTGCTGGCATCTGCTGCTGTGCTGGAGTGGTCTGCTCTCACTGGTCCAGGTCATCTCACATTTGGACTCTGCCTCTGTTACCAAGGCCCCCAGGCAGACCCTAGACTGCTTATGAGGAAATGTCCACTCAAGGCGTCCTCATGACTATGAGGAAGTGCTATGAGCACATCCTGTAAGGCACTGTTTATTACCAGTTTGAACTGGCTGAGGCCAGCTTGGCCCCCAGGCCTTTAGAAGCCTCTGGGGACTATACATCCCAATGAAGTATTTTGAAATATTCAAATAATTTGTTATGACTGAAGCTTACAACACATATTGATGACCCTTGTGGTGAAGACTTGTAACAAAAGCTTATAACAACAACTGAAGGCAATAGGTACTAATAGCAAGGAAACAAATTATCTTAGGTCTTTTAAATCAAGGCCTATGAATATGGACATAATTTTCCATTAATGACCTAAAATTGACAAGTTCATATGTGTCAACCTAACATGAATAAACACTTCTCATTCAGTTCTTAGCAATTTGTATTGGGAACAGAATGACTTAAAGCCATAAATAACCTTATTTATTCTATATTTGCTTTTAGAGTACATCATGTGCTTTTATTTTTAAAAGCAGGCAACGTGGCTTCCTAAGGAAGTTTTGTGCTTAGATTAGTATTAAAATTCGTTGGATTTTTCCTGGAAAAGCACCATCAACAAAACAATGTGGCTGAAGAGAATACTGGGGACTAGAAAACTGAGGTCCTTACCTGAGGACAATAGATAATAGGAAGTTATCCAACTCTTGGACCCACGCACCAGTTAAACCACAGACAAAAACAAGCAGGCCCCACCTGTTCTCTTACACTTGCCATTGTAAGTCATTGCAGGTCATTTCAGCTCTGTCTTTTAAAATACTATTAGCCCCTCCAGAGGAACACCTGATCCAGTCTTGATGTTGAGATGAGGAAAGTGGATCTGCCTGGAGTGGATGCTGAACTAAGACACCTTGGGACCTTGGGACCTCCTGCCCTTGTTGGGGAGGAGATAAAGTGATGGGGAGAAGAGTGGGTGACTGGGAGGGGTGGGAGTGGGAAGGGAGTCTGAATAAGGGGATACATGGATAAAAAATATGACTTTACTCATAATAATAATAATGATAGTAAAACACTATTAGCTGGTCATGGTGGTACACAGTTTAATTCCCAACACTCAGGAGGCAGAGGCAGGCAAATCTCTGAAATTTTTTAGCCCAGCTTGGCCTACATAGAAAACTCCAGACTAGCCAGGGATGCATAGTGAGACCTTGTCTTAAAAAACCCAAGAAATGATAGTTTCTTAAAATTAAAAACTGTTTGTTAAAAAAGAAGAAAATACTAAAATATAGGAAATGATGCTAAAAATATAAAATTAGAAGTCATTTGTAGTGGAAGTGGCAATTGATAATAAGAGTAACCAATGTTTCTCTAAATCAAAAGAATTCAAAATTGTTTTGGTCTTTTGTGGCAGAAAGTTAATTCAGCTATTACACAGTTTCTGACCAAAAGGTTGGGAGCTATCCATATTGGGAATGTGGAACTGAATCATCTTTTGTGTTTTTTACTTGCCCTCCTGACATACTCCCACTACCTTTTGCATTTACAAACTTCAGTTTTCTTGATAGCTATGAAAAATGAAACTTTGGAATCACCCACTTTATTAACCCAAGATTTTATCTTCCCTTCCTACCATGAAGACCAAGTCTGCAACACAAAAAGAACACTATATAGTCAGTTATGGTGTAGCTACACACACAAACACACACACACACACACACACACACACACACACACACACACACACCTGTGTTGATGCTAACATCGCACACTAACCCTTACATTAAGAAGTGTTAGGCAAAGAAAGCTCGATGTTTAAAGATCCTTAAAATAATTCAAAGAAAGCTGGGCAGAAGTGGTGCACACCTTTAATCCAAGCACCCCAGACACAAAGGCAAGCAGATCTCTCTGAATTTTACATCAGCCTTGTCTACAGAGTGAGTTCTAGGACAGCCAAGGCTACACAGAGAAACCCTGTCTTGAAAAACAAAAAATAAAATAATAAAATATTTTAAATTATAATCTTTTACTTCCAAAAGAAAAACAACAGATTGACATAAGAACATGTTTACCTAGAAATCTATAAGACAGACAGAAAAGACGATAAATATATTTTGAGGAACTTTTGATTTTGCAGAATCTTGTAGAATTATAACATGATATAATAAAAAGAACTGAACAAGAAACTGTGAACTTACTGTGAGGATTTCATAAGTCATTTCACTTCCTCATCTTGCATGAATTCTATTTAGTATTATAAAAAAATAGATATTGGGGAAAAGCTGAAAAATCAGAGAGACAGGGAACAAACCACAGCCAACTGTCACTCAGTGAACTCCTCAGACTGAACAAGATAGATACTGACTCCAAGACTCTTCAAACCAACCTCTCTCTCTCTCTCTCTCTCTCTCTCTCTCTCTCTCTCTCTCTCTCTCTCTCCTCAACTGAACAGGGACGTGCTAAGGAAACCCAAACTCCTGCCTTCTTTTCCTCTGCCCAGGAATCTTACTTCATCTTTCAACATTCCCAGAGCTAGGATTAAAGGTGTGGGTCGCCATGTCCTGACACTCAGGGCTTGGTTTAGTGGCTGATTCTCCTGTGATGTTCCAGACTATTTTTATTAAATCTACAATATATCTTCCCTTTCTCAATAATAAAACTAGGAGTTGAGTGTGATGAACCACAACAGTTTATAGGCTTCCTGCATCAGGAGGACCTTGTTAACTTGTTACAAGCAGGTTGTTGGGCCCATCCCACACCATCTGCATCAGCAACCCTGTGAGTAACTGCTATTTAACTACAAAAAATTGGGCATTGCAAGCTTAAACTATGCTTCATATTTTTATATTTTATTCTAGTTTTGAAATTGAGATTAATTTAGGTGAAAGCTAAGATAAAAAGAAATCTAGCCATCATATTCTTGGATAATGGATAGAATCTCTGATTTTTAAAAGTTGTGTATAAATTTCTATATATTAGAATTAAGTGGGATATAAATTTGATTCCCTGAAAGATTAGATAGAATAGGGTCAAGGACTCTGAGATCATATTTTTTAAAGAAGAAAGAAATCAGACATTTGCCACATAATACAACTAATTTGTAACCCTACTCACAGAGGCCCAGTTTCTAGAATATATGTATTAACTATAAGCTGTCATAATCTTTCCTAGAAATTTATTCCTAAACCAGTAAATACCAGATCCTGAAAACTACCCTAAGTTTCAGTCAGGAGATGCTAAAAGCTTTTTGAACATTTCATTCTTGTAGAAATTTTCAAAATCAGTCACTGATGATTAGACTGTCTTTACCAGCATTAAATAAAACATGTATGTAAAATGCTTTGTAGATTACTGCTGCTAGACTTTCACACAGGTCAGAGTCTCAAAAACACTCCAGAGTAAAAAGTCAGTAAACTATGTATGTTTATATTTAATATATTACATGTGCATTTATAATATATTGTCATATTCAAAATTAAAGGTATTGCAAAATGTATACTATACAAGCAAGTGTCAAAGTGAAGAGTTCAAGCATTTGAAATAAGACTTTTCAAAGGTACAGCTGAAAGAGGCTTAATCTTTCTCAGCCCCATTTTCTCAGCTGGAAATCAGAAATAATGGGAATAAAATGGAGAATCCAGTGAGACTGTAGTGAGGATTAAATGTGATATTTGGTATTGAAAAAAAAGATGCTCCATAATTATTTGCTATGGCTTATTTGACACATTATGCTACCAAACCTTCCATAAATGCTGAAATTAATCCTGACATTTATCAATTTTCTTAACAAACATTTTAGGTCATCTATTATGCAAACATGGTGTCAAGTACTCTGAAAAATAGATTCAGAAGTATCAGATATAATTGTAGGGCAAAGAGGCTATTCAAAGAAATTCACCCTGGTCCTGAAACCAGAACTAGTGAAAGAAACACATCCTGAATCTGAGACAAGAGTCAGTGAAGGAAACACTTTATCCCTTAACCCAGAACCAAAGAAACACACCCTGACTCTGAAATAGTACCAAAGGAACACACTTGCTCCCTAGAATCAGAGCCACTGAAAGAAGTAGCCCTGGACTTAGAATTAGAGTTCAAAAGATTTCTTTTTTAAGCCAGTGAAAGAAACAGGCCTAGACCAATGAAACCAACCAGTTCCTGAGTAGGAATAACTAATCAATCCCTGAGTATCCCTGCCCCTAAGAGCTCCTATATAAACATCTCTGCTTATTCAGTTGTTGGCTTTCCTTTCCCATCCTGGTACAGGGAGCCACTCTCATGGTCTCCTCCTTCCCAAATAAATCTCTTTGTCAAAAGAGTCTTGGGTGAAGATCTTCATTTGCCAGTGCAGAGAAGAACTTACTAAGACATCTCTTAGGGGACTGAGCAGAAAAACCTTGCAGAGATGTCCCCTGAGGGGGACTGAGCAAGGAGTAGCAGAACAGAAGAACCTTGCTGAGACTCCCTTAGGGGACTGAGCAAGATAGAACAGAAAAAGGTAACAAGTTTTCCCTGGAGCCGGAGCCTGAGGAGGTTGCTACATTTCTGCAGGGGTTTCCTGTGGTGATATATTTTATATTTAATAAAATCAGTCTGGAATATCAGAGAACAGATCCACCCACAGTTAAACCAGAAGGGCCAGAGAATGGTAATTGACACCTTTAATCCCAGCAGGAGAAAGACCCAAGTGGTGACCTATGCTTTTAATCCCATAACTCCAGAGACATCGATCTGTGTTTCTGTGAGTTCAAGGCCTAACTACCAAAGAGCAGTAGCTCACATCTTTAATCTTAACTCTAGAATTATGATGCAGAGTTGAACCCGGAAGAGAAACAGCTGGGCAAAGAAGCTACTTAAGGAGGGCGAGGGCGTGGTATTCTGTAGAAGTGACCAGAAGCCTGGCTGAAGAAGATTCTGGAAGAAAGCTTTTACCCTGAAAAGTTGGCTGGGTGAGATTTGACTGTGGTCTGTTTTCTCTCTTTGATATTCCAGCGTTTCCTCAATACCTGGCTTTGAGTTTTCATTAAATACAAACTAGAATTTGTGTTTCAGTTTCTCCTTTAGCAGAGTGAAGCAAAAGAAGTAATATCTTAGGACAGAGAGAAGAAACAGAGCTCTGCTAGGAAGCCCCTTAAGGGAGATGGAACAATCTCAGGCTGTAGAGGCTCTCCAGGAGAGGAGCAGGATTGCTGTATCCTGCGGGGATACCATCCCCTACCCAGCTTCATGTATAACCTGACCTCCCCAACAGTCAGGATACTTTTCCCTTCATAGCTGAGCTGTCCCATTGCAGCTCTAGCCATCAGAGAGGGCAGCTCCAGGAATAGCCTGACTTACCAAACAGTCAGGATACCTCTCACCCCTCCCTAGAGTTGTAACACTTGCTTACAATAATTTTTATATGAAAGTACTCTCACATTTTACTTGAGAACTCTACAAAGAGAATCACAGTGTGAAAGTGAAACTTACTAAACACAAATACCAGTTCAATTCATGTTCTAAGATAGGGAATACTTCCCTGAAGCGAGTGGAACCAGGAGTTAACTGTTCTAGGGTTGGAAGGTAAATTATAAAAGGAGTTCATCGGGAAACAGAGAAAATTCAAAGGAGCTGGTAGTAGCAAGTCATTCTCAGGAGACTGAGGGTGAACTTCAGAGTAGTTGTAATTAAAGGTTATGTTAGAGCATGCATGACATATATTTGAAAAATTAAATAAACGTATAGGTTCATATTCTTTGAAATTCATCCAAGAGGTAATATGGGTCAAATAAAGTTCCAAGTGAAATTCTCATTATTCTTGTAACAGCTGAGGACAGAGGACTGAGAAGGCTAAGCCAGTGAGTTATGGGTGTACATGTTGCACGAATTCAGCTTGTAAGTGTAAAGAAACAGACTTGGAACCAAATATCAGGGAAAGGCTGAAATATCAGAGAGAAGAAACACCACAGTCAATTCTCACCCAGCTATCTTCCAACTCAGCCTCACTCCTGGTAGCTTCTGCCTCTCCTGGTTTCCTACAAGGCCTTAAATACCCTTCTTGCCAGCTGTATCCCATCCAGGTTAGGATTAAAGGCAGAAACTACTCTATTTTGTAGCTAGCCTTGAACTCACAAAACAGAGAAAGTTCTGTCTCTGGAATTATGGGATTAAGGGCATAGGTCACCACTCCCAGGCTTTCCCTGTGCGGAGATTAGAAGTGTGTGCCTTTGAAGCCCAGCTGTTTGGCCTTGTACTCAAAGCTGAAGAACTTCCTTAGCTGTCTGCCTAGGTTTTGACTGTGAGTTAATCTCTCAAATATTTTGGGCTTTATTAAATATGTAACATATCACCACATGTACATCTGTAAAATCTTGGGCCAAGAACTTGATTCTGGTCTTTGACACCTTCTGGTACATTGGATAACATTTCACAATAACTTTGAATTAAACACATGGAGATGCATTTATAAATGTGCACATAAAATTAATTAGCACTAGTCACATAATACATTTGACAAATTTATCAGGAGTTAATATTCATAAAGAATCAAAATAAAGAAACATTGCATGTAAGAACAGTGAGATGATGCTGGAGTTTCTCACAAAATTTGTTTACAGAAAAATAGTTTTAAGTCAAATATTCTCTTTCAATTAGATGACAATAAAATAGTCTCATGAAAACCCTAATATTTTCAATTTCACTCAACTATCCAAAAATATACAAAGCTGTCACTAATTTAATCAACGATGAATTGAATGCATCGCATGTGACCTAATTTGGAACCTTGAAGCTCACTTATGAGTGAGATGGATTTAACTCATGCTCCAGTTAGAAAGCCAAGAAGAAAAACAACAAAGGAAGCAAACGACCTATCACATTCCCAAACGAAATATATATGTAAGTGAGACAAAGCAGAATAGGATATGAGAGATTTGGAGTGATATATTTAGAGTGGGCTATAAAATCAAATAAGGGGTCAGTCTAGACATCACAAGAGTATGGCACTGGACAAACCCTAAAGGCAGGAAGAGACCTGGGGCCATGGAAGGAAAAAGAATGAATGCTCTAGACAGGGAAAATGAAAAGCAGAGAAGCCCACCTAGGACTCACTGGCATGGGAGGGAGAAGAAGCCAGTGAGAATGGAGATTAAGGAATGTGTGTTAAAATTTATAGAAAATTACCTTTCAGGTTTGTTTTTATATATTTCTGCAAGGCATAATAAAATTTTGGCAGTGTGTACATATCATATAACCTTACAGACTTTAGGGAAAAGTATATATTTTTTGAAAGACTGTAACTTCAGTTACAGATGATCTAAAGCTCTCACACCAACATGCATGCAGGTAAAACACCAATGCACATAAAATATAAATTAATAAACTATTGAAAATAAAAGATTTTTTAAAATTACTATATTTTAATCTGGAGATCTTTTTGATATGATGCTACTTTTTTTCCTTTTAGCTTTTTAAAATGCCCCACCATTATTAACTATAATGAATTTTTTAAGCCACTTATAAGTTACACACACACACACACACACACACACACACAGACACACACACACACACACACACACACACACACACAATATGGGCTCCCTCCCCCCAAAGGATCAGGAGTGAGGTTGAACTGGGAATAAAACTTAGGATGTGCATCATCATGCTCAGGTACTATCAACTTTCCCCAGGTTTACTAGTGGAAAAAAATAATGATCATGTGAGATAATTGATAACATTGATTAGACTGAAAAAAATAGTCCTAGGTCTGTGAAGATAATAGAGCTAAGTGCCTAGGAGTCTGAGATGGGAAGATTGAGAGTTGAGGCTGACCTGGGCTTATGGTGAGATCCTGTCTAAAATAACATAGTTTAATTTTCATTGTAATATGAATATAAGCAAACTTTTCCCAGACTCCTTCAAAAGTAAATATGGCATGGTGAAGCAACATTCTTACAACATTCTTCCAATAGACATGAATAGTAAGAAAATATTTTGTGGGCAAGACAGTTCATTTTATAACTTACCTTGAATGCCTTGAGCACCCAGGGAAAGACATAGGATGCATGTGAAGTATCTGTATGAGCAGAAAGAACCACATTTTCTTATTTACAGTATCACAGATGTATATGTTTACAAATTCAGTAAATTACCACTTTGCTCTTTGTTCCACATTTAGATGCAAGTTCAAATCAAGGCAACTTGGGTGGGAGTTCTTTTATTATTATTTGAGAATGAATCTATGGTTTGTGTGGGAGTTCTTGTTCTATTATCATCTGAGAATGAGTCTATGGTTTGGGGCCCAGAAACTTGTGAGTTTCTGTCTATGTGTTCTGGGGAGCAAACAACAATAACCACACTTCCAGGTTTGAATGGGTGAATTAATTATGTATATAGTAAACAAAAAATGAAAGAAGAGGTAGAAATAGCTGACAGCTACCAAAAACATTATCAAATCAGCTGCTGATAAACTCATCTGCCTCTGCCTCCAAGTGCTGGAGTTAAAGGCGTGTGCCTTTATGCCTGGCCTCTTTTTAAAATATTTATTTATTTATTTATTTATTATTTATTTTTTAATTTTCAAAGACAAGGTCTCACGTAGCACAAGCTAGTCTAAAATATGCTCTGTATTCAACCTCCCTCTTTTGTATCTCAGGGGCTGGAATTATAGGGGTATGCCATCATAATCTGGAATGGAACCCAGGGCCTCATGCATGCTAGAAAAGCTTGACACTGGTGTTGAATTTCTTCCTGGATTGCTCTCGATTTTATATATTGGAGTAAAGTCTCCTATTTGAACCTAAAGTTCACCAATTCGGCCAATCTTGCCAGTTTGTTCCTGAGACCTCCTCTTTCTACTTACCATGTGCAGATATTACAGGTGGCTTATCATCTGCACTTGGCATTTATGGAACTGCTAAGAATTCAAACTCCTGTTCCCATACTTAGATTTAATCAGTTTGTTCACTATGCCATCTCCTCTACCTCATGATTGATTTTTACTTATAAAGATAATTACTACTAATTAATTAAAGCATTTCAATAGTACTAAAAGGATAGGCTTTTGTTTGTCTGTGGGCTGGAGAGTGGCTCAGTGGTGTAGAGCATTTACTGAGACATGCATGTATTTTCCAGTACCCAAATTGGGTGGTTCATACCTGTAGCTTCAGTACCAGAGGAACCCAAAACCTAATGCATCTAGCCTCCTTAGACATCTTCACTAATGTGCACACACCTGTGCACAGACAAACATATAAAAATAGTTAAAAATAATAAAAATAAATACTGAAAAATTTATTACTGATAGGCAAAACAAAAAGTATAACATATTCTGTTAGTTAACAGAATATCAGTAGACATTATTCTAAACCATTCTAAACTTGGTAAATTCTCTTTTCAGAAATTATTTTCATTACTGACTTGATTTCATCTTCTGCCACAAATTATTAGTGCAAATATGAGAATCAAAACCTTGTTCACCCTTTTCCAGAGTTTCTGATAAAATTAATCAGTCATCACAATATACTTAAAGGTGTAGGAAAAATGTTTTATCACAAGTGTTTAAAATAGTTTAGGGAGGGAAAGCAGGTGGGTGTGACAGCTTTGCACTTGGAACCACATTTTACACTCGTTTCTTTCTCAGAGCACGTGCATGTAGTAAGGACTATGATGCCCTTAACATATGCTAGAACTGCTGCTGATAAAGGGTCTAACTGTGGAGACTTCTTATAGGGATCAAAGTCTCCAGAGGCAGAATGCCTTGATGATCTCCAAGTTTCTTACTTAATATCCATGATGTCTGACTTCAATGTCACTGAAGCTGAGTAGATAAATTACAATTTAGATAATGCAAAATTCATACATTTACTTGAAGGGTTAAATGTAATGCCTAGGTGGCAGAGGTAGTTCTCCCGAACAGGATCTCTAGTAACACTAGTTTTTGTCCCAGGTAAGAGCATGACTTAGAACACTTGGGAGATCAACTCTCCACTTGATGCCTTTCTGAGTAAACCCTGTGTTATTCCATTTGATGCAGCAATGGGTTATGGAAATCTCTAGAGGTTTGCCTCTGTTTGGCATCTGAGGTGCTCAGTAAATAGCTTATGGGTGTCTGGCCAGAAAACAGAGGAATAGAGAGATGGAAAAAATACAACCAGTAGAGTAAGACTAATGAGACAGGTTTCTAAACAGAAGCTTGCCCACATTGATTCAGGGAAATTCTGGAGAAGCCTCCAAAGAAGCTGTCAGTAGATACAGCCTAACATGGCCATAAAGCTTGAGGACTTCCGTTTCTTCTTTGGGGCCTCCACTCAATTGAAACTAGATTCTTGAATATACCTACTGAGATAGTTTCAGGATAAGATAGAGAGAAGCAAAATCAGTGAGTTTATTCAGTATTTAAATAGAATTATATAATAAACGACAGAACACAATTCTAAAACATGAGTGTAAGCTTCTTCAATGTCATTCTTGGGTGTCTTTACTTGGCACACACACACACACACACACACACACACACACTCCACATATGGATTTCCAAGTTACATTCTCAGAAGAAGGTTCAAAGATTGAGCAAAACTTATTTTTTTAATGTAATGTTTAAAAGGTAAATGCCTGTAAGAATGTTATTTCATATGAACATACCAGCCAAACCAATAATAGTCTACTTACTTATATGACATATCACTTTGTATTGTTAAATACATCATGTGTTACATACATGACCCTGTAAATATCTAGCCACACAAGTATTACAATTAATTATAGTATTAGAATTAAAATTTGCCATATGCTATTTTTTAAAAAAGGATCATTGAACTTTCTTTTTAATTGTCAATCTTGTTGCTGAAGAGTCTCCATCATTAAAAGCACCAGTATTCTTCCAGAGTACCAGAGTTCAGTTTCCAGCTCCCACATGTTGGCTAAGAACAGAAAACAACACCTGTTCCAGAGAGTCCAACACCCTCTTCTTGCCTTCAAGAACACTGCATGTATGTGATACCCAGACATACATGCAGACAGAACACTCATACACATAAATAAAACATAAATATTTTTAAACTGCAATTGTATTTGAAGTATTGATCTTAACAAGTTTTCAGTTGTAATGGCTTCCTGAAAGATGGAGGCTAATGCCACTGATCTTTTACAAAGATACATGAGGATCCTCTAGCTGCTCTGATCTTACTTTGCTTTATAACATCTTTCATTTGGGGTACATGCCGGGCATATGTCCTATCCAGTAGTAAATGAGTATGTCTCATAAAACCAGTAAAATTTTTACAGGTTGAAAATGAGAGAGTGATTTTCAATTTGTATCATTAAGATTCAGACCCCAAAGTAAATTCTGCCTCTATCATAGGTGTCCCCTACCAACAAAATTTTTACTGGGAATATTTTCCTGCCTTTTAAAAAATGTGTATAAAATTTCTAGGAAATATCCTTAAGGAAAGGAATCTGTTTTTCTCATCCCTATTCTCCTTCCCTTTAAAGCAACCATCTTGAATTATCCTGGACGCCAGCTGTAGAAGGAGAACAAAGTAAACAATAAACGACCCTGCAGCTGTGTTCATATAGCTTTACAAGGTTACTTGGGGACTTAAAATGTAGCTTAAAAGATTCAACTTTTCAGACTTCATTCCCAAACTTGAATAAATCAAGTTCAACCAGATCAATAATCTCCCACTTGAATTATGTCACACCATGTCTCCATTACTGATAGTAAAGATAACAATAACTTGGAAGCTGAGAGTGATCCAGTGGTGAATGTGCAAACTTAAGTATTAGAGTTTAGATCCCTTTTCATAAATGCTTTGAGGAGACCTGCCTGTAACAGAGTGCTCAGAAGACAGAGACTTCCTAGGGCAAGCTGACTGGCCAAACTGATACAGTAATTCTTGATTTTAACAGAATTACTGTTAAAATAATAATACCGTTAAATTGCCTCAGTTTAGTCCAGAGTAACTCAACTCTAAAGTCAACCTCGGGCCTTTACTCACATGTGCATAAATAGAAGCATAGCTGTACACAGATGTGTGCCCACCCATGTGAGAATGCACACAAATATACCACATACACATAGAAATAATAATTATGCTCAAAATTATATATTAATTTTAGTGTTTGGATTTTCTGTTCCTCTTACTCTCCAAATTCTCATAAATTAATTTCTGTCTTTTCATCTTTACAAAGTTATATGTAAAACTAATAATAGCTTTTTGTAGTGATTTAATTCTAAATTATGAACTCAATTAAAAAACAACTTATTAAAGGAATATTTAGTAAAGTGCTTGTAATGCAAGCTTGAGGCCCCAAGTTCAATGGACCCCCCACCCCAGAACTCAAAAAGCCAGATATGGTGACATACATTGTTTATCCAAATGCTGGAGGGACAGAGACAGATTTCCTGGGGCTTGCTGTCCAGGCAGCATAAACTCCTTTTCAAGCTCCATGACAAAATAAAGATATAAGATGGGTCATGTACAAGTCATGATACTCAAGGTTGACTTCTGACTTCAATATGCACAGTGCATGATCGCCTGCATACACTTGCACTGGTGCATAGATAAATATGCACACATGCACGCACTCATATACATGTGCACCTAAAACACTAATCAGAAAGCATTCACCTATGAAAATAATAACGAAGTATTTCTGTAGCCTTGTTCATTGTTTATTTCTCCTTTGCCTACAGACATCTTCGCAATGAAGTTGTACCTATGTGGTGATTATAAAGTTGTACTGCATGTCATTAACCACAGTGGCCATGGTCAATGATCAGATTGATAGTACTCTACTTTCTCATACTAAAGGATGCATTTGAGTAGATTTATTTATCCAGAACATGTTAAATAGAAAATTCTGGAAGGCTGTGAGTGCAGAGAAGTCAGTTAAAGCATAAGCGCTATAGACAGATATGTTCATGTTTAGACCCTGCTGTTGACAGAACCCTAAGTCTTCTGGGTTATGTTTTTGACTCTCCTCAATCCACATCTGTGAATTAAGGTAATGACATCTATTTCACAATTGTTATGTTTCATTTCTGGTAGGCACTCAGTAAGTGTTGACTACTACTTTCATATAGAACATTTTGATATAAGATCACAAGTCCATGAAGATTTGACTCCTGATAGTGAATAGTTTGTTATTGTTGCAACTGAGGATATTGCTGGCCTTGCTAACAGAGGTTAAAGCATTCACTACTTTTGAGTTATACTTAGTTGGTCCTCCACAGAACCAACATAGCAAGAAATATTTGGAAAAAATGTGTTTGCATTGAGTATGTGGGCTGTTTTGATATTATCAACTGAACAACACAATATGCTGTCACATATGATTTACATTGTATTAACAACTATCAGGAATTGAGAGTGATAATATAAACTATATGGAAGAGTGTTCACAGGGCCTTAAGTAAGTACTGTACCATTTTATATAAAGATCTGAAGATGCTGCGGTCTGTGAGGTGTCTACAACCTGATTACACAGATACCCACAGTCAACTGAAACATGGAATAATTGGGGAACAAGGCAATAGCCTTCAGCACTGAGAAACTGCAGTTTCTAGAAGTTCCTAGAAGAGGGCTATCTTCTGTTCTCTGTTCCTTCTCTCCACCGAATCATCCAGAAGCCCCTTGGCTGCATGGGCTTCTGTGACAAGAATGCCTTTGGGTTGGCTGGGTGTAGTGGTGCAAGTCTGAAATACTGGTCCATGGGAGGCAGAGGCAGGGGGATTGCTGTAAGTTCCTCACCACATTAGTCTACACAGTGAGTCTCAGATTAGTTAGGTATACATAGTAAGGCCCTCTCAAAACAATAACAAAACAAAAATGCAGAGAAAAGCTGCAGCTCAGCCCGTTTAGACACTAAGTGAAGATCAAAAGCCTCTATAATCCTTTCAATTTCTGATTAGAGGTATAGACAAGGTAAAGTGGCCAAATGGTCTACACTGAGGGCTCCCTGTGTACATTGCCAACATCAGACAGTGATGGCATTATACAATATCATTCTTACACCTTCATATTTGACACATTAAAGCTCTCCAGCAATAAGTCAACTGCCCTGCCCTGCCTTGAGCTGCCCTGCACTGAATGATGAAGTCACACCTCACAGAATCTGGCCCTGACCATCTGCAAATCTCTGCCCTTATGGTTCAATGGATGCTACTGTTTTTTTTTTTTTTTTAACCTGAATGAGACTTTCTTCCTTCTGCTAAATGCTCTGAAATGGTTGTGCTCTAAGCCTCCTTATAATTGCAAATCCTGTAATTCCACACTCTTTAAGTGTCGGGATATAAAACTTACTAAGCTTTTTAAAGGCATAATTCACTTTCCAAGAAAAGTTCACACTGTGTTTGACTCATCATTGAGGGTCCATTCAAAAGTGGAAGATACACAGAGTAAATGCATACATAATTTGGGCTAAGAAGTGATGAATTAGGTACTTACCTTTTTCTATAACCAATGCTATTTTTTCCAGTAAATGTCTGCTTAAAAATCTAAATACTCATCAGTCTATTATTTTTTTTTAAATTTTGATTATAAAACAGAACACAAATGAAACAATTCAGAATGCATGCTGTGTTGAAAGAAGAGAGATTCAACAAGCACAATTGAGCCCCACAGGAGATACAGTTACAGACATGCCTGCAGTAAAGGAGCCCTGAGTACAAAATATTAACAACTTAGTCCATTTTAGTCTTCCTGGAATGGCTAGGCAATCAACACAGCAATATCTAACACTTATCATTCTTCATTTGTAACACACATTTTAAGTTCAAGGACATGAGTCTCACACTAATTTGGAAAAAGAAAGAGAGAGGATATATACATATACATATATATATATATATATATATAGAGAGAGAGAGAGAGAGAGGGGGGGGGAAGAGAGAAAGAGAGGGAGGGAGGGAGGGAGGGAGGGAGGGAGAGAGAGAGAGAGAGAGAGAGAGAGAGAGAGAGAGAGAGAGAGAGAGATTTCTTTGGTCCCAAATTTTTCTACTTCTTTTGTCTTGAGAAATGTCAGTTCAGACAGACTTTATGTGATTGTACTGAGGTTCAACTATAGTAGCCTTCAAGGGCCAAAAT
>PVIH01001531.1:6282-230579 GCA_004025045.1 Sigmodon hispidus
TTTTTTTTTTTTTTTTTTTTTTTTTTTTTTTTTTTTTTTTTTTTTTTTTTTTTTTTTTTTTTTTTTTTTTTTTTTTTTTTTTTTTTTTTTTTTTTTTTTTTTTTTTTTTTTTTTTTTTTTTTTTTTGTAAATAGGGTGATCATAAGAGGGGATATAAAACAGAGAGAACTGATATAACTGAGTTTGATGGAGTGCATGATGCAAAATCACCAAATAATAAATATAAATATTATGCAAAAAAAGAAGAAAAACCAGCCTTAAAGTATTGAGAGATGAGACTTTTAGGGGCAGCTGCACAGTTTAAATATCATTACATGGGAAATAGACTATGATATAAGGATGAGTTTTGTTTCTCTTCACATTCTCTAGCAATGAAAGCTACTCAAGCTAATTCTGTGCTCTCTACTGGGGTACAGTAGCAGAAACCAGTCTGCCCAGGTTTGCTTTGTCTCCTGGGCATAGGCTTGTCACATGAGTCTCAACTGAATCATCGCCCAGATCTTACTGGATTCTTGGCATGTGGGTGAGAGATTGCTTTGTTTGTTAACTAATATAGGAAGGCCCAGGTCACATCATCTGGTATGTGGTTCTGTGTTGTATAGGAATGCTAGGTAAGCACAAGTGTGTGAATAAGCTCACAAGCAACATTCCACTTCTGTTTTTCCTTGCCTGTGTGTTATTTCCTTAGATAAATGTTATGCTATGTAGAATAGCAGCAAATCTGCCTTCAAATGCTTGCTTAAGTTTTTGCCCCAACCCCCCGTTATGAAACTGTAAATAAACTGAAAAAAAAAAACAAACTTTTTCTTCTAGTAAGTTGTACATGGTCAGAGAATTTTTATCACTTCAATGAGATGAAACAAGAAACCAGATGAAAACCATACCCAATATAGGGTTCCAAGATTCCAAAGCCTGGAGAACTCAGAATTAAACATACTTTTCATTGTTGTGTCTCTTCTCAGAATCTTGAACCAAGAGTCTAACCAGTCTTTGAAAGCAGCCTGTCATTTGGGAAATTCATTTTCAAATTTGTTTGGCTGTGTACGTCCTTCTGGAAGGATCAGCACAGTTTGAAGAATGTTATAAAGAGGCTACAGAAAGTCTCTTCTTAGAACCTTAGGATATGCTAATAGATTTCATTAGACAGTAAGTATTGTTGCATATGAAACACTCAAAAATACTATTTAAAAGTTTTAACTGTCATGTATATAAAGCATTTAATTGCTTGTTGAGATTAAAGAAACTCAAATTGGTTACAGGCTCTTTCCAAAGCTACACAATCGATATATTAACCAGATAGACTTTTTTCTTCTTCTTCTTCTTTTTATTATTATTATTATTATTATTATTATTATTATTATTATTATTAACAAAGAGGCCACACTTTCTATCCTTGTATATCCTTATTCAAGGTCCCTTTCCCCTCCTGCCACTTCAGGTCATTCTTTCTTCTCCACAACTCCCCATCCCCTCCCTTGGCAGGCATTTTAAACACACTTTTATTTTAATTTTGTGTCTCCTCTGTTGTTTTATCTAATAAAGACATCTTTCTCTAAAAAATTAAAAATTAGAAATTATCTATTAAGTGTGTTGTTTTAAAATAGTTTTACTCAGATACTAATCTATATTCTTTTAAGTCCCTTTTATTACTAAATGATGATCTATTTTTAGTTCTCACTCCAAAGCTGGCAAATACTACTAGAATGCAATTGTGGCCCTTTGAATCTAATTGACCCTCAAATGGATTGTTACTATTATGAGGTGTGGCTTTGCTGGACTAGGTATGGCTTTGTTAAAGAAAGTATGTCACTGTGAAGTCAGGCTATGACATTCCATATGTGCTTAAGCCAAGCCACACACTCTCAATTTACTTCCTGTTGCCTGCATATCAAGATATAAAATGGTCAGCTCCTTCTCCAGCACCGTGTATGCCTGCATGTCACCAGGTCCCACCATGGTTATAATGAACTGAATCTCTAAACTTCAAACCAGTCCTAATTAAATGTTCTCCTGTATAAGAGCTGTCATTGTCATAGTGTCTCTTCACAGCCCTAGAAATCCTAAAACAGCAAAAATGCTCATTAATTTATAGTATCTTAACACTTATAGAGTTATAACAGAATCTGATATTTCCTCTGTTATCTTAATATTTCCTATGTAGGGAACATCCCAAAGCATGTGTTAAAGTTTCTAATATGGCTTTTTACTTTGCCATGTACTGGTACTCTAGATATTCTTATCTATACTGCTATCTTAAGAGACCTTTGACCAAACGTTGTGTAAATGACAGAATAGAGACTTCAGTACAGCCCATAAATTCTGTCAGGTGTGTATTCATTTGTAGTGTGAACCAACTCTCACTAACAGGTGTAGTTAAGAAGGCCTGGACTAGTTCAAAAGCAAGAAAATACAAAGATCACAGTAATAAATGTACATTCATTCTTATTTCTTAACCAAAATAAATGGAATGATGTTTGAATTTTCAAGCTAATCACATACAGGAATGGTATCAGGTTTAATACACACTGTAATTATGAAAGGTTTTGTATTGTTTTTTATTTTTATTTTTATTTTCTAGGAGAACATATCCTAAATGATCAATAATACCTACAGTCTCAACTTGTGCTTTAGGAAATGTCTTCATATTTAAGACTTAGATATTAGTTTGTTGTCTAATTACATCAAATGTCCTTTCACTCAGTAATCTGGATATTGCTTTTTGATG
This sequence comes from Sigmodon hispidus, assembly GCA_004025045.1. NCBI lineage: Eukaryota > Metazoa > Chordata > Mammalia > Rodentia > Cricetidae > Sigmodon > Sigmodon hispidus. The sequence continues at coordinate 9,008 of PVIH01001531.1, forward strand.
TTAGTTATGCTGTCATTATCACACCCTTTGACTTTGGCAACTAAGAGCTGAAACTTTCTGACTTGAGGGAAACAAATATTTCCAGTGAAGTTAAAGAATCCATTTTATATAGCAAAATCTCCCATTCCATCTTCGTTCTTTTCATATGAAACAGTATCCACAAGCACATTTCAACCCCAGGGCAATAACTCAATGATAAGGATTGGCATGTTTTTTAAACCCTTTCAACAAATGGGGCTTGCACTCACTGATTGGAAAAAATTAATGAAAGTTTGGGGTTAATGCTTTCCATTATATTTAGTAGTCCTTTATATCTAGCCTCAAATTACTATTTGCAACTAAATTCAGGCTTCAATTAAAGAGATAACTTAAAAAGAGATCTATTTATTCTTTGCCAAATTAGCTCTCTCATTAATTACTGTGTAATTGAACTCTTTAATGATTTTAATGTGCAACAAAATTATGTTGAACACTCTTAGGTACAATATAGCATGGAAATAAATTTCTTTATAAGATTTCATTTTTCTAATACAGAAAGGAAAACATCATTGTCTTAGGGATTCTATTTCTGTGAATAAATACCGAGAACACAGCAACTGTTATAAAGGAAAACACATAATTGAGGTGGCATCTTACAGTATCAGAGGTTTAGCCTACTATTATCATGGTGGGAGGCATGGTGGTCTGCAGGCAGACATGGTGCACACATGTTACAGGAAGTGAACTGTCATCTTGAGGGAACCTTGAATCTCAAAGCCTACCCCCACATGTGGTGGAATGTTCTGTATGCTGTAAATAAAGTAATTGATTTGGCCTATGTACAGCACCATAGAAGTGGGTGGAGAATCAGAGGGCAGGCAGGTAGGAAATAGTGGAGTTAGTCACTCTCAATCCATCCTCCGCAGAAGAAGCATGTAGGAATCCAAGTGAGCCACAGGCTGTGGGCCACATGGTGGAAGATTAATAGAAATGGGTTAATCTAAGAAGAAAGAGCTAGCTAATAATGGGCATAAGACATGTGCCAAACAGTTTAAAGGATATAAGCGTGTAATTCATTTCTTTGGGGGATAAAAGCTGCTGCGGATCAGGTCAAAACCTCCGCAGCGCTCCAGATCACAAACCTCCCGGACCCAAACCAGGCCAGGAAAAACCTACTACAACACCACAGTGACATACTTTCTCCAATAAGTCCACACATTACTTCACAAATGCCAAACCTTCTAACAGTGTCACTCCCTTAGGGTCATTTTCTTCGTATAACCACAATCATTTTTGTATTAAAGATATTTCATATATTCTTGAGAATTTCATATGATGTATTCTTTTTTTGTTTGCAAAGTACATTTAGTTTAACCCCAAAAGTTCCCTTAGTCTATCACAATCTCAACAATGTTCAAAATTTCAAAGTCTCTTTAGACAAAAATGTCCATCTCTTAACTGTAATCACCTGCAAAAACTTAAAAATCAAAACGCAGGTCATATACTTTTAACATATAATGGCATAAGATAGATGTTAACATTTCAAATTCTAGTAAAGGGAGAAGCACAGTGAAGAAAAACTACCCCAAAGCTCAAAGCAAAACTGAAACCACCTGAGTAAACTTCAAAATTTACATCTCCACATCTGATATTAAAATGCATGTCTGAGCTGCAAACCACATGTTGTAGAACATTTCCAGCCCCATTTGGGCCAGAAGTTCATGTCCCCCAAAGAAATGAATCAGACGCTTATACTAATTTCATACTGTTTGGCCTATGTCTCAAGCACATTACTAGCTAGCACTTTCATCATCACTCAACCCATTTCTAGTAATCTACCTGCCACATGGCCCAGCCCGAGGCTCAACTGAATTCCTTACATGCTTCTTCCTCATGGTAGGATGGAGTCTGACTAACTCCGCCCTCCTTCTACCTGTGTCTCTTCTGATAACCCACCTACTTGTATGGTGCTCCACATAGGCCAAATCAGTTAATTTATTTACAGCATACAGAGAACATTTCTACCACAATCACAAACACTTAACAGCTTGGGATCTGAAACACCTTGAACTGGCACCTTGGATCCCACTCCCTCCAGAGGAACATTTCACCCAGTCTTGATGTTGGGGTGAGGAACACAAACCTGTCAGGAGTGGATGCTCAACTAAGCAACACTGGAACCTTGGAACCTCCTCCCCTTGCAGGGGAGGAGAAAAAGTGTTGTGGGGAAGAGAGAGTGACTGAAAGAGGTGGGAGGGGGAAGGGAGCTTGAACAAGCACATGGATTAAAAAGAGTGACTTTATTCATAATAAAAAAGCAAAATAAAAAGCAAAAAAAGCAAGAGAAAGATATACTTAGAACCGAAAAAATAAATAAATAAAATGCTCTACAGTTCTCCAATTTTGCTCAGCTTTGTTGACTGCAACTCATTTCTTTCTCTTGGACTTGTTCTACTTCCTGTTAGCAGCTCTCTTTGGCAGGTATTCCACAAAACTAGCATACTTAACATCCTAGGTTATTAAAAAATTCCGAATGTTTAGTATCTAATATTACACATTTCACTCATGAATATTGAATGAATTTCTGGACTCCTCCAAATGACTTGGGTCACTTTTTGACCTCTGTCCTCTGAGGTACACACAGCTCATTATCTAGGCTCCAGCTGGCACCACTCCACTGTTACTGCTGTTCTTGGTGGTCGTCCCATGGTACTGGCATCTCCTGGGGTCCGCTGCTCCAACTGGGCTTCATTTTCACTATAGCCTCTCATTGGCTCTTTTTATAGTGCAAAGCCTTAACTTTTTTGCAGGAACTCTTAAGTCTTGGCCCTTCATTGGTGGCCTTTCCTGGCCTCTCACAGTACCAAGCTTCAGTTGCTCTCTATGACCCATTTATGTCTTCAAATTCAGTACTTTTTTGGTGATATTTACATATAACCAGGTGCAGCTGCCTGCATGAGTTACAATCTTGGCTGCTTCTGAAACAGTTTCTTGCAGGGAGCCAAAGCCTAGCTTTGCCCCATATGATGTTTTTTAATCATATTTACCCCCAAATTATTGTCTTGACTGTTCTCAGATCCATCCTCACCTATCCATGCCTCCAACTTTGTATCATCTTTCTATTTTCTGTAATTCAATAACCTACCAACTCCAGTGTTTATTGTTCATACAATTCTGGATGTAGAACCAAATACTGGGACATGTCTACCTACCAGGATTCATACTCTTAATAAACAGACTTTCATATATTTTGAAGCATAAACTTTTCATAGCTCTTTAGTTAGATATAGAGGCACATGAGCACCTTCACATTTCATAGATATGTTGAATGGCTTGATCTTGTACAGTTCTTGTTCAGGCAGTTCAAGTTGTTGTGATCTCAGCAGTCCTTGCATTTTTTGAAGACACAGTATTCTCAAGTCCACATATACTCTATCTCTTGCAATCTTTTATCTTCTTCTTCTGGAAGGCTCTCTGATCCTTGAGGGGAAAATGTGATTGATTGCAGCTGTGCCTTATACTGACTCTTCTCAGAGTTTTGACTAGTTGTCAATTTTTGGTTTTAATCACTGTTAACTCTGAAATATCTTTCATAATTATCTAAAAATGGTGCTGATGTGTATATTGTAAAGAGACATAAAATTTGTTTAATTTAATATTATGCTCATTTATAAAAGTAATAGTAGCAGGTCAGTTCCTGGTTTCTGTAAGCTCCCCTACCTTGGGTCTCTGATCTGATTTATGATACCACACATGTGTATTCTTCATTCAATGGGCCTCAAATCAAAACACAAAATGGTTGGATATTCCCATTACATTCATACCACCATGTACCCATAAGTATATTATCCCACAGCAACCTTTATTTTAGTTCACATGGCTGGCAGATGGTTAAGACTATTGATAATCACCTTCCTCTATAGTCAATTTCTTTTAAAGTAACTTCCAGTGCTGTGAGAGATGCTGAATACAAGCATCTTGGTCAGAGTAGACTTGAGTTCTCCATGTCTTGTGACAAATCTATGTGATATCTTAAGCAGTGAGGTCTCATCACTGAGATCTGGAGGAAATCTATGAGGAATGACAATAGTCTACTGTTTTGGTGATCTCCAGTATACTGTCAACAACTTAAAAGGGATTATCTTCAAAACTTTAACTGGCTTTTTATTTGGCAAGCTAAAGATACTAGGAGAGCAAAATTCTATAGGTAGACCTGCTCAAATTAAATTTTATGTAAATAAAATATCAATTTTAAATATCAAATTCACCTTTCAACTACTGATATTTTTAGGGAAGTCTCTTCCAGCTTTCTTTTTTTGTTCTAGCAAAAATACAAACAAGAGATATTTTGCATCTTGTTAACCAGACCAATATCCTGTATGGATTTTCAGAGAGAAGGTTATTGAACCAAAGAATTATGTACAGCTTTTTATCATAGTGCTTTAGAAAATAAGATAGAGCTTATTTTCTGGTCGTGATTTTATGATGCAATGCTTATTTTGCTGAATGCTTATCTTTCTAAAAATATAATTACTGTATTATTATGTATGATTTTACATTCACCATCAATGTTTAGGAAACTGAGAAGGCCCAAAGGTTTTGTTGAAGGCCATGGAACTAGAGTTACAGGCTGCCATGATCCATCATGTGATTTTGGAAACAGAATATGGGTTTTTTGAAAGAGTAATATGTAGTATTAATCATTGAGGCATCTCTCTATCCTCTAAATCTTTATCAACCATTCCCAACAAGGAACACTTTGTCTGTAAATTGTGAAATGGATTATATTTCACATGGGTTATTTTATTACATATTAAATTAAACACCATGTAGATTGCAATACGGATTAGTTATTTAAAAATTGATTTTAGTATTAAAAGAAAACACTCTCTCCCATAAAATTCAAAAATTCAGTCCCCTGTTACACATTTCTACTTTCTTGGATATAATGAGTTGATTTAATCTTTCAACAGGTTGATTAGTTGTAAAAACAACAACAGCAAGAAAGCAAAACTAAGTACTTTCACATTGAGCAATCTATTTTGGCTAGAATCCCCAAATTATTTTTGAGCAATGGCACTTATATTACTACCAAGTATATTTATTTTTTCTATATTCTATTAGTACAATTTTAAATTTTATTTTTGTGTTACATAACTTAATGTTTGCTCAAATACCTTGTCTATTGAAAATAAAAAATTCTCATTTCAGTAAAAGAAAAGAATGATTATTTACCGAAAATATTCCCTATGTTAGTCCACAAAAGAAGACAACTTAGCACCTTGCTCCAATGGTGGAATACCATACCCAAGAGCAGTTAGCTGATATTATCAGAGGCCTCTGTTAGGTGGTATTAGACATAGGTGCACATATGTGACAAATCATGTTAACAGAAACATCATGACAGTACAATCTAGGCACTCCCCCCCAGAAAAAGTGACAACAGATTTTTCTTAGTTAGATTTCTTTTGCTGAGAAGAGACAGCAGGACCACAGTAAGTCTTATAAAGGACACATTTAATTAAGGAACTCACTAACAGTTTCATAAGTTCAATCTATTATCATCATGATCTGTGGAGCATGGCAGTGTGCAGACAGATATGGTACTGGAGCTGAGAGTTCTTACATATAGACTCAGAGGCAAAAGGAAGTCAGCTGTCATACCAAAGAAAGTTTAAGCAAAACAGATCTCAAAACCCACCCCCATAGTGACATAGCTCCTTCAACAAGGCCACACCCCTTATAGTGCCACTCCCTCTGGGAACCATTTTTTTTTTCAAACCACCACAAGACATATATTTGTAATTTAATGGTACATGTTCCCTACCTACCTAACTTTTCTGGGGCCGGAAGGTTTTGAGATTTGTAGTTTGCATGAGCTAGACAGACAAGCAGGTACTCAACTACTGAGCTATAGTATTAGCTCAATAGTAAGTGAATTCTCCAGTGCAGAAAAATACTCATTATATATTTTTACTTTATTATTAATAGGTTGAAAAACAGGATATATAATGGATTCCAAGGATTTGTCAATATATCTATGATCATCTTGTGAATATTTATTTATATACCTTTTGTAAAAACCAGGCTTTAAATTAAATTAAAGTTACTGTTAAACATCAAAGAGCTCAGACATTTTACTATAGTGACAGAAAATGTATAATGATAAGTATTTGAAAAATCAGGAAGAGAGAATTTAAGAATACACTGAAAGAAATTTTAATGATGTAATGTAATGAAAGTTTTTAATACACTTTTTAAAAATAGAAAACTAAATTGAAATGTATGTAGTGAGATTATGCTCTTGTACATTGTAATTTTTGTCCCTCCTAGACACAACTGTGCTGCTCTGATGCTCTGAGAAATAGTGCCAAGCCACATACATAGCTTAACAGATTAGAGGAAATAGCTTGAGTAAAGATGAAAGAGCTAGCTAGCAATATGTCTGAGCCATAGGTCAATAAGCATGATATTAATATAAGCCTTTGTGTGATTACTGGGGGCTAAGAGTCAGTGGGATTGCATGTGGGTATAAACCTCAGGGTTAGGCTGGAAAGTCTGGGCTAGAAGCTTCTTATTACAAATGTACAATTAGGACTACACAAATTTAATGAGTCTAATATACATTGAACACAATGATCTTTAATTAATTGAAGCATACTAATGTAAAAATAAAAATTTTAAATGTATTAAAGACCACACAAAATTAATTTTGCCTCATAAGCTGTTGTAAACATTATCTAACTAGCAATAGCTTTTAAAATCTTACTTGTAGGCTTCATATTTTCAATGCAATGCATGTTGAAAGAGCTAAATATTCAAGAATATATTGTAAAAATGTATAACTTTACCTGATATTACTGTGAAGTTTTGTCCCAAGATAGCCTTTCATTAAGTTGTAATTATTCTTTATTTCACAATATAATTTTAAAAACTGGCTTTAGGAAAAGTTACTTTGTGTCTGAGTAATGAAAAAGTTTATGTTCTGATTTTTTTACACATAGATTTCCTCTAAGAACTATTTTGTTTTAGGTGTGTATGTGTATGACTATCTCTGTGTTGTACACATGGCTGCAGGTACCCAGAGAGGCCAGAAGAAGGAACAGAATTCCCTAGAGTTAGAGTTACTGTGACTTGTGAGTAGACTCACCTGGGTCCTGGAAAATAAACAGGATGAACACTGAGTGATGAGATCCTCAGCCCCTAAAATATACTTTGCAAGCAGAGGTGTTTGCTTCAGTAACTATAACCAAAGAAGTAACAGACCTATTTGACAAAATTTTAAATCACTGAAGAAAGAAATTGAAGAGGATATCAGAAAATGGAAAGCTCTCCCATGTTCCTGGATAGGTAGGATCAACAGAGTAAAAATGGCAATTCTACCAAAGGCACTCTACAGATTCAATGCACTGCCCATCAAAATCCCAACACAATATTTCTTGGACCTTGAAAGACAATACTCAATTTCATTTGGAATAACAGGAAAGCCAGAATTGCCAAAGCAATTTTACTCAACAAAAGAGTATCACCATCCCTTACTTCAAGTTATACTATAGAGCTACAGTAATAAAAACAGCTTGGTACTGGCATAAAAACAGACCTGTGGATCAATGGAATAGAACTGAGACATTAACCCAAAAACCTATGAACACTTGATCTTTGACAAAGAGGCCCAAAACATTCAATGGAAAAAAGATAGTATATTTAACAAATGGTGTTGGCATAGCCTGGATGGAGGTGTGTAGAAAAATGCAAATAGATCCGAGCCTGTCACCCTGCACAAAACTCAAATCCAAGTGGATCAAAGACCTCAACATAAACCCAGCTACTTTGAACTTGATAGAAAAGAAAGTGGGAAATACACTTCTACGAATTGACACAGGCGACCACTTCCTAAATATAACACCAGTGGCACAGACACTAAGACCAACAATCAGTAAGTGGGATCTCCTGAAGCTAGGAAGCTTCTGTAAAGCCAAGGATACTGTCAATAGGACAAAATGACAGCCTACAGAATGGGAAAAGATTTTCACCAACCCTACAAGTGATAGAGGACTGATCTCTATGATATAAAAGAGCTCAAGAATCTAGAGCCCAAAACCTTGAATAACCCAATCAAAAAATGGTGTTCAGATCTAAAAAGGGAATTCTCAGCAGAGGAATTATGAAAGCACCTGAAAAAGTGCTCATCATCTTTAGCCATCAGAGAAATGCAAATCAAAACAACTTTGAGATACCACCTAGGGGAGTTTTCAAACATGAACCATCCCACTATGAAGACTGTTAGTAATTTATATACTTTGAAAGGAAAGAAAGTACTTTCTCTTTACTTTTAATTTACTTTAAAAAATATGAAGTGAATATTATTTTGTCTTTTCATTCCAGTTATCAATTAGTAAAACTCACTATTATCAACATTGAATTTTGATATTTGTCTCACAGTAATCTAAAATCTCTACATATTATTTTCATACAATTTTTAACAGAAAATTCAGTTTTCAAGATTTTAGTCTCAACATCTACTAGTCAGATCAAACTAATTGTAACTGGTGCCTTAAAGTATGTGCTCATAGCACTTCCTCAGAGCTATGAGGGCCATGAGGAAGGGACACTTCCTCTTAAGCCAGGCTTGGGTCTGCCTGAGGCCTTGGCAACAGGCAGAGTACTGATGTGGGAAGATATAGAGCAGCAAAAGAGGACCACTGAACATCAGTAGATGTCTTCAAAGCACAGCCCCATCCCATGGCTCTGTGGAGGGTATATAAGGCTTGCCCCTTTCTTAAACTGATGTTACTTGTTTCAACTAGCTTCTGGAGACATTGAGTTCATGCCTTCTCACCCTGTCCTTCAAGGGTAACTAGCAGGGTAACTAGAAAAATCAACGTATATAATGACATTTACTAATACCAACACACCTTGATTATTTCTAATTTTATGAAATTTACTGTAGCACTGTATTATCTCTCAATATATCCACTTTAGATTTTTCTTCAGCACCTGACCAGCCATATGCCTTCGAATTAGTCATTAACAATGATCAATTTGCTTAACCAAGGGCCATTTGCTTAATCAACATTTATATATAAATATTCATATCTAGAATAATTGTTCTTAAATCACATTCTGTTTTGGATGCCTATAATACTGAAATGTAAGAAATTCTCACCAAGCAATACTAATGCTATACCTCATATTTGCACTTTCGAGATGAAGTATTTGTCAAATAAAATGAGTGAAATAGTCAAGTATCCCATTACTTTATACTAAAAAATTCCTCTCATTGAACACATAAGTTAATCCTTTTTGTCCTAAAAATCTGTATAGTATTTTAGAGATTGAAAATATGTAATAAAAACTGAAATCTCTAAATTTAAATGCTCTAAACCCCATAACTTTTAATGCTGACATGTTTGCTACACGTAGAAAATGTTACAAGATGAAACATTTTATATGCCAAAATTATTGAAAATGTCATTTTAAATTATTATCAGTTTTATAGATGAGATACATTTGGAAAATAAATTGGGTTTAATGTTTAAGATCAGTTGCCACTTTTAAAATATCTCCTTATAAATATAATTTATAAAAATATTCTATTATTATCAAATAACCTGAAGACTTTCTTTTGGACATATTTTTATGATGACATTTTCACAGTTCAGACTACAAATGACCTGAACAGAGTTCAACACAATATATAATATACGTTTATTCTTTATACATAAAAATATAACAAAAAATAGAAGATAAAGTAATTTATGAAAGATAAAACCTTAAAAATATAACTTTAAGATGAAGACATTTTGTGGAAACTTCACAAACTTTTCAAAGGAGGGAACTGAGGTATATATGACATTTTATATAAATAAAATTGTAACATTATTTGAAAATTTAAAAATTCCATAAAGGCACATATCAATTTATAAAAGTACTTTTGATAAATTATACAAGACAAGAATTTTGATACTATTCTTAAATTTATCTGTTTCTGTAAAGTAAGCATGCGTGAGGCAAACAATTTCAGTCATGATTGGCTTGGATATGTTTGTATTTTATTAACTCCTTTATAAAGAATGCAAAGTATCCATGTCAAAACATATGAAAATAGGATGACCAACAGAAAACGAAACAATGAAGCTTAGATCCAAGCTAAGAAAAAAATGTAAACATCTAGCACAGGTGCAGGGGCCAGGTCTTTACTTGGGGACCTAACTAAGCTTTACTATAAAATATTGCTGGTCTTCTTTCTAGTCATCCTCTGAGATGTTTGTAGACATGTGCTAGAATTAAGAAGCCATGAGTAGTACATCCAGTCTTTTTAGCACCAAACTTTGAGCTGCAGTTAAGAAGTTTATCAATTTGTACAGAATTTCAAAATACATAATAAGTGCTCTTTAATTCAAGTTTTAAAAGAAATGAATCTTTAGGGCTCATGAGTTGTGTTTGATGTTTATCTCCAGATGATTAATAATAAGTTGAAAATGAATTAATAGCAAATTTTTGACATCTGGGGTTTAGTTGCTTTGTAAGAGGTTTGTTACTTTTCTTATCAATTCTGCAAAGTCTAATGCTTTTCCTAACTTGGGAGATTATGGAAACTGGTATAGCAAACAAAAGTCAAAATGTAATGCTATTTGTTATCCATTTCTCGCTCTTTTCTTATTTGTTATGAGCAAAAAACCAATTTGGGGAAAATTATCTTAAATTAAAATTGTAATTAGGTTTTAAATTTATCAAATAACAATTTTATTCAAAATATAACTTTAATAATGAAGAACCCTGAAATATCTTTGTAGAAGCATGATGTTTGCATTTACATTCTTTCCTGCCCTTTTCAAAGCTCTGTCCCAGCCAAGTAAAAAGTAGGTAAGGTACTAACAGTTCTTTTCAGAATTCACACAATAGAAAATTTAATTTTTCTCTCTTTTTAACTCTTTAAAATTTGAGATTATATTAATTATATTTCTCCCTCCTTTTTCCTTATACATCTCTTTAAATTCATGGCCTCTTTTTTTCATTATTGTTTCATGCACATATCTACATGTCTATACATGTATATTTCACATGTTAAGTCCATATAATGTTATGTGCACAATGAATATTTTAAGGGCTGATCAATTGGTATTGGATAACCAATCTGTGTGCTTTTTCCTGGGAAAGACTATTTCTACATGTTTGAGCACTCCTCAAATGTCTGGAGTTGTTAGTGTAGGGTTGAGGCCTCTGGAGCATTTTCCTTGACTTCTTTAGTATGTCTCATGTTGTCTTTGTATGACTTCTGTCTGTGCAGTCATATTGTTGAGGCTGCAGGTATGTAGTTTGCACTGTTAGTAGGAGACATAATTCATAACAAACTCATTGATTCTCTGGCTCTCACAATATTTCATCTCTCTTGTTATTTTTCCTGAGCCTTAAGTGGTAAAGTGTGTTTTGTGTTTTTATCCATTCATTTGGACTGAGGCTTCATAACTGCATTTTGATTGGATGTGGTTTTCTGTAGTTGTTTCTGTATGTTAAAAGAGATTTTCTTAATGTGAGGTAAAGTCTTCACTATTTGTACATATGAGGATGAATGTTTACAATTTTTAAAGCAGCGAATGTAGATTTTCCTCCAACTATCTGGACTTCACTAGCACTGAATAGTTAGGTAGGGTCCCAGTTCCAGGCAAGGTCTCCTTCTTGTTGAGTGGGTCTTAAGTTTAATTGAAGATCTGTTGGCTACCATTGTGTGTGTGTGCACAACTAATTTATATTCTTATTTGCTTACATGAATTCCTTTGTAATAGAACACAGAAAAGTTGAATCCCCTCTAACTGAAAGTCTCACTCGATAAGAGAAAAATGGAGACACTCTGCTGACACGATGTAATCTATAAGATACAAGTACTAATGATAGTCAAGAATAAGGATAGTGCTAAAGGGTAAAGTAATAACAACGTAATCTTGAAATTCAGTACTGTTTAAAGACTAGTGTGAATTTTACCTCTAAAAGATGAATTCATGAATCTTGCATTCAGGACCATAAGAGAACTGCACAGTGTGTGTTAGGCTGCATGGAGAGCAGCATCTGCTATATTTATATGTTGTTTTTCAATATTTATTAATAGACCCTGTGAAAGAAAACTCATAAATAAATTTGACAGTTGAGTCTTTTTTTAAACTTTGTCCTTCTAAGACTGCCTCATTTTGTTTCTGGTTCTCTGAATAAATTTGCCAATGAAACTTAAAGGGGAATTTTCAATTTCAAATGCTTGAAAATCAGAAGTTCCTTGTGTTTCTCACTCTGGGGATTTTACAGGCAGTAATAACTTCAGTGAGACCTTTTAATTTTTATTTTCTTTTTTGTTTGTGTTTGTTGTTTGCTTTGTGGGGGATAAGAATCCAATATTTTCTTAATGAAAGTTTGTTATCAAATCTGTCAGCTCTAAAATAAAAAGGAAAGTAAATATTTTGCTCAGATTTTATAATTCTTCAAGGGTTATGAGTATTTTGTTTACCTATACTTTCCAACAGCACATAACAAAAACTTAGATTCCAGTTATAGCCTCCTATTGCAACTGAATTAGATTTGTTAGTGTAAATGAAAGATAAATGTGGTTTTGTGATAATAAAGAAAATTAAAAAAAAATAGCAAGCTATGCCTGGAGAGTCTATGAGCTATATTTGGTTTCAGGTAAATTTTTACATTTACCAAAAAACTGTTGATTTTTCAATAAACAAATCACTTTGGTAAGGCTGTTACACATAGGAGACAATTATAGACAGCTTAGAAATAGTTATTGTTTTAAATTAACTCAGTTTTCATTGAGCAAAAGAAGCAATTAAGTTTGACAGAATTCCAATCATTTATGTTTACAAACTATGTCTCAAATAAGCTGCTTTGTGCAACTTTTACTTTCTCCAACTTAAGGTAAACAACTACCTACAGAATTCCAATCATTTATGTTTACAAACTACGTCTCAAATAAGCTGCTTTGTGCAACTTTTACTTTCTCCAACTTAAGGTAAACAACTACCTACTTGACCAGCAGAGAACATTTAGAAACAGTGTGTTCTTCAAAATTTAGCCCTATGCAATCTGATGTGAAATTCAAGGAGCTACCTGTGGAATAGCAAAACATGTATTAATACTTTTTAATCACTGTCAGATTTTTAATTCTGCTCAAATCTATACTCAAAAGTTTAAGGTGTTTGAGAGAACTTATTTCTGATTCATCCCCACATCTCATCTCATGAAATGCCTCAGCCAGTTTAAGTGTTTATGATATTTTAGTCTCTTTTATCTTCTTCTATTAGCTCTAAACTACATCAAGCTCTCTTCTGCCTCAGGCATTTGTGCTTTCTGTTCCCTTGATGTAGACTATTCCTGCTGTTTTCTCATGTAGGCTGTTTAGCATGCTGCAGGGCTGATGAAGCCACACTCTTTAGAAAACCACTTCTTGACTGGAGTGTCTAAAATAGGCCCAGCACATGACCATAGACTGTACTTGAGACCAACTATCTGGACAGCAATCTTTCACCATACCTAGAGTATTTCCTTACTAAGTTGATACCTGCCTATTTGCTAAGGTAATTTGTTATAGTCTAACTATGTATTTGTAAAACTTTACTACTGGGAGGGGTCAGGAGGGGAAAGGAAGTTTGAACAAGGGGATACATGGATAAAAAAAAGTTTATTGTATTTTATTCTTTTAATTAGGTCTGGAAAGTATATACTCTATTCTCTAGAACCAACATATACTAGTTAAATTATGTTGGCTAAATTGTTTTGATTGACTCATAAAAGAGAAATATAAATATGTAACAGATAGCTTGTTAAAAACTAGAAATTCAATGAGCAACACAGAGGTTTTCAATCATTAAATAACTCTCGGTTCAATACAGAAAAAAAACCCACATGGATTCAGGTAACAAACTAATTTAATGTAATAAACAATATAATAAAAGAAAGGTACAGTTGCATCATAATGACTTAGCATAATAAATTCCTTTTCTTATGAAAATAATGTTTACCATCTATATTTCATAAAAGTGAGTTTTTCTAATTTTGGATTATAAATCCTTTAAGGGGCATTTAAATACTTAACATCTCTGCTTGCTAGAAGCAATGTCTCTTCAAAAATGTAGAACTAGTTTAGCTGCTGTGCAATATGAAAGAGTAAACACATGCACACATTGATGGTGGTATTTAAGAAATAAATAATAAAATAACCTTAGAGCCATCTCATATTCATGGAATGGATAAAACGCAGCATACTTCAGAAGACATTTCCAAGTATTTGCATGCACATTTTAACACAAAAATTCTGTAGAGTGAAAGTCTTTCTGGAAGTTCATACATTACATTGAATTTCCTGTGCATGAGACATAATATCAACAACTCACATGATTTTATTTTTGTAATCTGCATTTTAAAATTGCAGTAAACACAATAAATATTTAAAATATTGTCAGTAGTCTTAAAAAAGCTAAGATGTTTTCATGATTAGAGAGTCATCAAAAATAAAGCAGTTTAACATAACTTTAAATAATTTATTTTTAAATATTCAATCAGCTTGTACAACGACTACTTACATATTCATTACATGTCAAGAGTTATAAAACCAGTTAAAATATTGGGAATAATTAACTGCTAAAGAGTGTCAAATTGTCAAAAGCTTTTACAAATGATGCCAAGTACTGAATAAAATAATAAAATATGATTTAAAATCAGCTAAAACAGTTGGAATATGTTGAACATATGATTTCATATCTTAAGGTTTTTTGTTGGTGTGATAAAACAACATGAGCATAAAGAATTTGGGAAACAAAGGGTTTGTTTCCTTACACAAATCTCACATCACCTTGGGAAGCCAGATAGAAATTAAGGGTGGAAACTGGGTGAAGGTATTAGGGTAGAGGAAATAGAGGAATTCTGCATACTCATTCTGGTTTTTTTTTTAATCCATTCTTATATTTTGAACTGAAAATATATACCAGCCAACTTATAAACTAATAAAAGGAATCAACTCAGTGACAGTTATTTAACCTGACACAAATAAGAAGAATAATTTTGAAAAAGATGGTATAACTGACATAAAGGGATAATAGAATATCTTACAATAAGGAGAGAAAATCAACTGAGCAGGCAGGGAATCAAAGAATACCATTATTTTTATTGGATGCAGGGCCAATAGTAGTTTATATAAGCAGGCAACAAATATAAAATATTTACATATGACAAACTAGCATTTGTGATCATTAAAGGAGAGGTGAATTATTTAGCTGCTTGTGAAGACTATCATCCAAATATAGGCAAAAGTATAGAGTTAAGTTTCTTACTAATTATTATTATTATAGAAGCACCAGGGTTTGAAACTAGGTCTACCTTAAATGAGCTTGGCAAGAGCTCTAGGACTGAGCTATACCCTCAGACCTGTGAGTTAAATTATCAATGACAAAACATCAAAATGATGCCAAATGAGTTAAAGAAGAAAATGTGAAAGTTAGTAAGTAAAATCTGCATTAAATTAAAGATATCAATAGAATTCTTTAGTCTTTTTATCTTTCTTTAATTCAGTTGTAGAATAACTTTTTAAAGCATGCATTCTAATTGTTGACAAGTCTTGTCAGATATTTGCAGTTTGTTGTTACTTCTGGGTTCCAAGCAACATACAGGCAAGGTTGTATTTATAATTTCACATTTCTATTTCCTTCTTCAGGGCTCCACAGAAGCATAATTAATAAACATTTATAGAATTATAGTGTAGTAAAATGATTGAAAATAATAGTAACAATATAATGTAAATAGATATGTAAGCTAACTAATATAAAATATATCCACCATTAAGACTTTTTATAACTTATGATTTTTTTATACTTATGATTTGGTTATTTTACATCATGTTCCCATCAAACTCAGTTATTAGTCATCTCAAATTTATATCCACTCTTATGATCTTCCCATTTACAAAAAAAATGCCATTCATGCTGCTTATTTACTTACGGCAGGATAATTAAACTCCCTGTGGCAAGTACCTTAAAGAAAACAAGTCCTTCCTCACCCACACCCCTTCCAGAAGCAATCAATGCAGAAGTGAGGCACTGTAGAGGCAAATTCTCATAGAGTATAGCTCTTCTATATAGCTACAAACTATGGCTCAGATTGACTAATTTGGAACACTGTCACTTTCTCCATTTTAATGCAAACTGCTCTTATAGCACTACCCACTTAGAGTTTACATCTTCTACAGCAATCAATAAATGCCTGACAGACTTCTCTATAAGCCAGTCTTACAGATACATTCATGGTCGTTTGGGATTTAGCCTTAATAACTGGTTATAGTATTGTAGTAAATTTTAAGCTGATATTAGGATGTAACTGGTAAGCCCACCATCAGGGACCAACATCCTACACTATCACTCTCACCTCTTAAAAGTTCCCCAGCTACCACAAACTATGTTCTCATCTGTGATCAAGAGCTCACATAAATACATCTATAGAGAATTTTCTATATTCATGCATAACATTTTGGCCCTCACCTTTGCAAGTTCATCCCTATATCAGAATGCAATAAATGCTATGCTTCTTAGAATGAGGAATAACTTTGACAATCTCAGGTGCTTGAAAAAAAAGCTTAGTTCTCAGTTGTTGGTACTATTTGATGTGAGATTTTGGAGGTATAGCTTTGCTGCAGACAGTATTTCTCCCGTAGCCTGAAGTTTCTGCCATGGCCTAGCACCAAAGTCTGAATCTATCCTATAGCTGCTCAGTCCCACAATAATTACACAAAGGCTTATATTAATTAAAAACTTTTAGGCCTATGGCTCTGGCTCAGTACCAACTAGCTCTTACAACTTAAGTCAATTCATTTTCATTAATCTATATCTTACCACATGGTTAGTAGCTTATGGGTTCATTCATGTCTTGCTTCTTCAGGTGACACCTTGCAGAATCCCTTTGATTCAGCCCTTCTTCAGTTTTTAATCTATGATTGGATTTTCACCTGCCACCAAACTGACTTGACATAGGCCAAAAAAGCCTCTTTATTAACAAAAAGTAACAAAGTTTACTCAAAGCATACAGAAAAATATCCATCCCACATCAATCACCACTATAAACAGACTCAGCAAGAAATCATTGAACATAGCCACTCTAAGGAGAGAATAGCTTAGTTAAAACAAAGACTAAAATCTTAGATAGTGTAGGACAGCAGCTAGCCTCAGCTAGCCTTGTTGACTCTTACATAGTTATCCAGAGGGTAGTATTTCATGAAAGCCAGAGCAACCATGTGGTTTATTTGAGGACTCTTTTAGACCGATGTACAGACATTCAAGTCAGCAGCATTCAGTCAGGCTTTATGGGCTTCTGTGCAATGCTTTTGGTTTCTATTTCCTACAAAAACAAAATAAAAAGTAGTTCAGGTGTTGGTCAGCCTAGAGAAACCTAGTTCAGGTAGTTATTGGATCACTGCCATCAACACAACCAATGTTGGCTCCCAATTTGTGTCCTAACAACTAGGGGATGGGCTCTGAGATTTAAAAGCCTTGCTTAAGTCCAGCTTGTCTCTTTTTCCTTCGTGCTGGGCTTGTAGTGAAATATTAAGCTCTTGGCTTTTCTTTTTTTTTCTGGATGCTATGTCTTTTTTTCCACTCCCCCTTGGGACTAAATTCATCTTTCTGTGAGTTACCTGATGATGCTGTTTGGTCATAGCATCTATGAACCCCATATAAGAAACTAGTGAGAAATTTCACTAAGGATAACACCATGTCAAGTTAGTAAACCAATGTCATTTATTGAAGCTACTTACTTATACGAATATAAGTGAGGGGTTACTTGTAGTAAGAGTAATGATTCAAAGACAGCAGAATCACACAGACAAACAACAACAACAGAAACAAAAACAAAGACCCACCTCAGCATGTGCTGCATGTTACAAAAAGTTGGAAATACACAGCACAACTTGCAGGCATATTAGATAGATGGGGTCCCTACCAAATGACTTAGGTATTATGAGCATTTTAAGTCATTATAGCTTCTCTATACTTTTTCTAGAAGTTCAACTTATTTAATGTTGACTCTCAACAGTCTTTCCTGTGTATATATTCTCAGAGAAGAAAGAACCAAGCAAATCTGGTAAGTTCTAGGCACTTCCTGACCTCCTAAGCTAAGTAGCTTCCCTCTGGGCTAAGTTGTGTCTTATTCAGGCCTCTTTTAAGCACTTTAGTGTTTCATAGACCCTTTACCTTCATGTGTCTTAGCAAGTTTTCCTCCAGGATGGGAGGATTTATTCTCAAAGAAGAAACTGCCCCACAGGCCATGTAGAACAATGCTACCATTTGATAACTAGGCATTTAAATATAGGAACCTGCAGTGACAATTCATTAAAAAAAGTATTTGCTGTATCTTATTTAAGAAATTTCAACACAAATGCGTCTTTTATACAGTAATAAATGTTGATAAATAAATACATAATAACAATAGTAATAAAAAAGAATTAGTGAACTTAATGTATTTAAAGCAAAGGTATAACCAATACAGGATGGTTTCCTCCATAACTCTCAATTTTAGAAAAACTTTTAGATGCTTAAAATGCCATGACTTTTGAGAAAAGAAACATATTTTTAACCTAAGATATATTTTAGCCAAAATAATTACAAAAATAGCTTTATTTTTTATTATAGATGCAGATTAAGACTAAAGAAAAATAGCACTTTACACCTATAGCATTGACTACTGCTGAAATTACAAATTAAATTATCCAGTGGTATGGGTTAATATAATTATCTATATTTTAGTTCATATTTTTATTTATGTATTTAATATTATGTCTTAAGCATATCATATGATATTTCAAAAGTTAAAAATACATAGAAATCTTTAATTACTGGAAAATGATAACTATGTTGGCTCATGAAGAAGAGTGGTCTGGAATAATACCATAAATTGACAATTTTATACTAAATATGAAATTTCTGTTACATGATATAAAGTATATAGTTATAAAATACAAATTGCTAATATTCAAGATTAACTTGCATGCTTCATCATTTTGAAACCATTTTTGCACATTAGATGACTTCTTTGGTTTATAAGATACTCAGCACATAAAATGGCCAACTTTGAAACTTAGGAAATGATATTGAATGTATAATAAATTTATATTTTTGTCCTGATGATGTAGTAAATATAAAACATCTAAAATAGGCAAATTAAATTGATTTTTCCTATTATTTCTATTATTCTGCCTTTTCTTTAAATCTACTAAATCTTCAGAGCAATCAAATGACATTAATCTTCTAGCTAGGACCCAGATCTGATCCTGAATGGAACACCTGAATTAAAAAAAAATCATTTATTTGTTTTACTTTTTATCTACAAGTTAATTATTTTCTTTCACTGTAAATGTAATTAAAATCTTAAGTTACACATAGGCTGAAATAAAGTTAACAAAGGAAATATTTCTTTAATAATCAAACAGAAATATGTGAACAAAAGGTATTATAATATACCTTTGAAACTAAAATGTAGTCATAAGTTAATATCACAAGAAGCTTTCCAAGGCAAAGAAAATGAATATTTTATACATCAAAAAGCAAATTTCAACACAGATGAAATTGTAGGTTTATTCTTCTAGATTTGGTGGTAATAGATTCTTCAGTAAACCTCCCAAATTTTTATTTGAATATTAGATATTTATTGCATTAAACACACTAACCAACCATTTAAAACTGCACAGGGATCTCTGTTCTTCTTGAATATTATATATGTAGCTTTCAATCTTACATTTAAATAACAATCATCAATTGAATATTTGTGTTCAATGCACTAGAAAATGCTAGGAAAGGAAACTAGTTTAGTCTATTTGTTGTCCATAAGAAAACCAAAGTTCAAGAAAGAAATAAAAAGTAAAAATACAAAGATAAATTATAACCAATCATCAGACTTCATTCTGTTATTTTGTTAGCTGTTTAGGGGATGTATGATTAAAATGCAAAAGTTATTTCTAAAGAGAGATTTTTACTAATGTTTATAAAGGCTTAGAATGTGTTGTTGACTATTTTCCAAAAGTCTGTTAATGGTTCATCTTAATATTCTTGGTATGTTTAGGAAGTCTCTCTGGACTTATATTAGTGCTATCTACAAGTTTTTATCACATACGAGAAGAACATTTATAAGGCAGAAGAATAAACCAATTCTTTAGGTTTGACTTCTTGGTGATGAAAACTCTGAATGCCTTATTATACATTATAAGAAAAAAATGAAAATTTAACTTCAAGTTTTCATAAAAATCACTGACAATGAGATGTAAGAAACGGCTGTGTGCATTTACAACCATTAAGTGAATGTTAAAGATATATTCTTAGACTATCACAGGAAGAAAGGAGAATATAACAGAAACCCTATGTCTAACAGCCTTGTGGAGACCATGTAAAAATTACAGAAAAAAAAACAAGATAAACATAGAAAATACATTTCTGAAAATGAAAGTGTAAGCTAAACTTGACTGCATATAGTTATAGTGAACTGATGGAGAAAGCAGCAAAGGCACCGCACTGATGAGTCTTGCTTGAGTGCTGTGTGATGAATAAATGATCCAATCATCATCTCAGGATGTCTCCATTGAAGAAATCATACACAATTTATAGTTTACTTACCTGTGATTGGCAAATGATCAATGAGGTAAAAAGAAAAAGATGTGATTTTGAGAGCATGCTTTAAATTACTTTGATCCAAAATGAGTTGGAAGAATGATGAGATGCAGGTATGTTGGCTCAGTTTCAAATATGTCTATTAGGGATCCATGACAGTAAAACAAACTGACTCCATTAATGTGGCCTCTGAACAGTCTAGCTCTAACAGGCAGAAGGGTATGTTGGTCACAGAAGAAAGAATATACTAGAAAGAAAAAAATGTCAGACGCTTTGTTTTTTTGAAATGTACTAATAGTGGATGTCTGGTGGTATAAAGTGAACAAATAGCATTTACATTATGTCTACTATGCTACAGTTACACACTTGTTACAGGTAAACTGCTTATATAACCAATCAGTGCTATATAAGTAATAACTGCTAGTTTACTTTCATCAATTGTATAGCTACCATTCCAAAAATCAACTGCCTCTGATATTCATGTAACAAATCAAAGTTTCATTCTTCGTTATTCACACTTGATCCATTGCCACTATACATGTGGGAAATCCACATTGTTTTAGACAAACTTCATAGGAATATTCCAGCCTGTCTTACCTCTGTTTTTTTTTTTTATTTTGTTTTTCTTATTTGGCTAGAACCTTGTGAAAAGCATGGATTGTCTCAAAAGCTAGCTTTATAAACAAAATTTATTGGATTTCATATTTTAGTAAAGTTACCTACACTATCAACATTCTTCTAGTGACTGGCAACAGATATTACATAATAACACAAAAAATTGACTTCAACCACAGCTCTTCATCTCTATGCTTTAGTAGTTGGCTGTGTTTGCCTCAAATATTTTACATGTGGAAGCCTGAGTTGCTAAGAAGACATTGCTCGGCTTTCTTGGCAGCTGTAGTAGGTGAGGAAGTGAATCAATATGGTTATATTTATTAAGTGCATTCTGAGAATCCAGTAACTCTATTTGATTTTCTGATTGTTATATATGCTTTTTTTTGCCCAGCATTCCTATTGGATGTTCATTGTTTGTCATGCCCCAATGTATGAACTTTACATGAACAGTTCGATGGCCAATGTGGGGCAGATTTCTTTCTGTTACTTCTGACGTTTATCTTTGACCTTATCCTTTTGGAGTGGTTTGGGGACCTAAAACATTTGATCCTGTTGATTTTCCCTGATGGGAAGTCAATACTTAGTAATAATTTAATTTGCCTCCCTTTTTTATTTTGAAGAACCATTTTTATGGTATATGACATAATTATGTTCATATTGTTAAGTATATATTTTGTAGAGAAGAAAGTCATTTTATCGACCTTAATAAATGTTAAGTTTTTTAAAATTGTCATGCAGTTCTTTTCTTTTTTCCCCCACATCACATTAATAAAGGACATTAAAAAGCTACAATTAGTTAAGTGATGGTAGATAGTTCTTCATTTATTTGAAGGGGCATAATTCACTGAATGAAAGACCACTGATTCTGAGAAAAGAATTAATTTATTAAATTATATTTTAAATTTAAATATGAGTCATTATCACTAACATAAAGTTTCAAGGAGACAGGTAATAAATAATTCATCATTGAACTTGTATGTAATTTTCTAAAAAAATTTCCCTTATGGTATCTGAGTGTTTGAGCTACAAATTATAGAGACTTCTGTTCAGGTAATAGTTCATATATCTGTTCATTGGATACTGATAAAAAATATAATGAAAGAGAAGATGTAAATATATTTGCTGTAAATTTTATATAATGGTTATAGTTTTGTACATACCCATCAAATTTCTCTGGAAATCATTGTGTTTTTTTTTTTTTTTTTTTTTCAGTTGAAACCTAAGAATCTGAATTTAGGAAAATCACATTTTGCTAGTAATAGATTAAAAATTCAGATTATTTTTGCTAGCAAACTAAAAACCAGGGCATAATACATTAGTTCAATTATAAGATTAAGTTACTATCTATTACCATTTTAAAATGAAATCTTCTTTCATTTTAAGATGAATTCATCTAACAAAATAATTCTGAAAATGAATTCAACTAACAAAATAATAATTTTACATTGTATTCATTAAATGGTCTAGTATAGAGTGAATTTTGAACAAGCAGTTAAATGAGTCTAAATAATTCCACTGTGTTTTTAATTGCAACTGAACTGACAAAAGATATCAAGGTCACTTCTCTATTTTTTTAAGTGTAATTTGCAAATGTAAATATGAGGCTAAGTACTGAACAGACAAGAATTATCAAAAATTATTATTTCAGTGAACCACAAGAAATGGAAGTCCCCAAAATAACAAAAATTAGGATTTTTGTACATGTTAGCTCCAGTTACATCTTATTAAAAACTGAACCTTTTAGCAGTGTTCAACATCTATTAGAGAAATATATCAATCCTCTCATAGTTACCTAGGAGATAACCTTAGCTATACAAATGAAAAATATTACAGATGTTCATAAGAATCTATATTTACTTTCATCACAACTGTGTTCTACTTGCCAGAGCATGGCAAATTGGAAGAAGCAAATTAAAGATATTGAGAAGAACATTTCTATCAATAAAAATGTTCTTTGAAAGTAAGGCAGAAGATACAAACAATATAAAATGCCAATCCATTAACTCAGCTCAGTGTGAAAGTTTGGAGGAAGATAATGTCAGAAAATTACAATTTTAGAGTACATGTTCTCTCAAAATTCATACTTAATATTAAAGGAGTTAGAGCATTATAAAGATACATATCATAACCTGGCTCTCTTTTTAGACAAAGAGACTTTAAAAGATCCTTATTGATTTCAAATGATGTTGGATGACATTTTTGATTAAGGACTATAGTACTTTTTTTTATTTTTGAATTTATATACTTCAGATCTGAAACTTAGATAATCTAATTTGTGTATGTTAGAGTTTACATATAAAAATTCTAGCATTACTATCACTTGTGCTGCATTTCACAAGAAATTAGAAACAACAGGAACTGGCTTAGTAATTAATTAGTTAGCAGCAATAATTAATTAGACAATATCAATTAATAAGTTTAGGTAAAGTACATATAAAATTTTGATTTGAGATTAGAATAATTTCTCTAGTTTAGAACAATATCCATACCAAATGTTAAAGATTTGTGTTTAGTTCACTTTTATGTTCTGTGTGTGCATGACTGGGTTTATTCACACAATATGTGTACTACTGCCTGTGAAAGAAAAAGGATGATTTTAAATTCTTCAGCATAGAGGTTACAGAAAGTTGTTAGGTGCTAGGAAATGAATGTGAATCCTCCACAAGGGTAGAAAGCTTGCTAATCTTTCCAGTTTGTATATATTTGAGGACTAAGTTTTCTTCCTTATGCTTGTAGATGATGTCATCTTTATTGCATAAATTTTAGTGTTAATTATAAATAAAGATAAATGTAAATATATTGAATTACTTATCATTTTTAAAATAAAATAAAAATACTTAGCATCCTATAAGGTAGTGTATGAGATTCCATCTCTAGCTTTCTTCATTGGAGACACCAATATAATAATGCCATCATTGTTGGGGTTTTTGCACGTGAATGGGATCTCAACACCTGGAATATCACACTAGAGTTTTTTAGCAGGACAGCAGACAGTGGTGTGGGGTAGCAAAAGAGGAAGAAAGGGAAAAGATCTTGTGTGAGTACTTTCTTTAAGAAGGCAGGTGGGCCCATGTTTGCATAGCCATACCCAGGGGCATAGCAGCAGCTCTGCTCCATCTCAGGTGAATGCTGGCCTTAGGAATGCTTACAATTATATTTAAACTCATGATGTTATTGATGTTCAAGTACTCTTACTGTACATAAATTAAAATTTGAATTGCAGTATGGACAGTCAAGTCTTCAGATGCCTTGTGACCAAATTTTAGAAATTCTATTGTGGTTAAGAATATAACAACAGTCCAATGGCTTGGCATAATATCCCTAATGGAAAAATAGTGACTTCCATTTCCTGAACCCAGGCCCTGAGATGGGCTCAGAACATAGTCTGCCCCGACCACTGCTGGAATTATATCAGCAGGGGAGCAGTCAAGTCCCTGAGCACATAGCTGAGAGGTGAGAGGTCAAGTGGTGATGACTGGCATTATAGCACTGCAACCTCATAAGAACAGTTGACCCTCTGAACACATAGCTGAATAAGAGCACTCAGACCAGCAACCCACTAAGAGCCTACCAAGAACTAACCAAGAATGAATTGAGGAAACAAAGGGCAGACATCAGTTCAAAAGTACATATAACAATGCAAAGATCAGAAGAAGCAAGTGGTTATAAAGCTTTAAGTTATGCATATAACACTGAAGAGGAAACAGAAAGAAATGATTTTAAAAACAGCTTTATGAAACTAATTGAAGCCTTAAAAGAGGACATAAAAACTCGCTTAAAGAAACAGAAGAAAATAGAACAGAATGAGAGAGAATCAGAGAGAGAGTTAGTGAGAATCGGCCACAGTCAGAATCAGAGTTAGAAAGCAGAATCAAGGTTCCTGAATAAAAGCTGCTGAAAGAAAAAAAAGAAATAGAAGAAAATAAAAACAGAAAATTAGAAGATATGAACAAAACCCTGAAAGAAAATAAAGAAAACCAAGAAAAAGAAAACAAATAGGTGAAAGAATTTTACCAAAATTAAAAATGGAAATAGAAGTAATAAAGAAGGCACAAACTGAAACAAAGCTGGAAGTAGAAAATCTTAAAAAAAAAAAAAAATGACATGAATTCACAGATTCAAGGATAACCAACAGAATCCAAGAGATGGAAAAGGAAATCTCTGGGGTGCAAGACTCAATAGGGATAATAGACACATCAGTTAAAGAAAACACTAAAACCAAAAAGTCATAACACAAAATGTCCAGGAAATATGGGACACCATGAAAAGGCCAAACCTGAGAATAATTGGAATCAAGGAAGGTGAAGAATGCCTGCTGAAAAACACAGAAGATATATTCAACAAAATGGTAGAAGAAAACTTTCTAATCCTAAAAAAGAAGGACATGTCTATAAAGATAAAGGAAGCCTACAGAACACCAAATAAACTAGACCCATGAAAAAAGTCTGCTCATCATAAAATAATCAAGCCACTAAACCTACAGAATAAAGAAAAAATACTAAGAGTTGCAAAGGAAAAGGCCAAATCACCTACAAAGCCAGACCCATCAGAATAATACCCAACTATTCATTGAAGCAATGAAACCAAGAAGGTCCTGGCCATACATTATATAGACACTAATAGTAGATGGATGGCAACCTAGACTATTGTGCCCAGCAAAACAATCAATCTACATAGATGAACTAAACAAGATAGTTCATTACATAACCAGATTTAAACAATACTTGACCACATATCCAGCTCTACAAAAAGCTCTACAGAGAAATCTTCAACCTAAGGAAACCAGAAACACCCATGTAACCACAAACAATTGCTAAGCCAACAGAAGAAACCCCCACGTCCCCCCAAAAAAATGAAATACAAGCTACTACTAAAAATGAGAGGAAATTTCAATCATTTGTTATCAATATCCTTTAATATCAATGGACTCAATTCACCTATGAAAAGACACACACTAGCACTACAAATACAAGAACAGAAATCATTCTTCTGCTGCATATAAGTCACACACCTCAACTTTAAAGACAGACACAGGCTCAGAGCAAGGAGTTGGAAAAAGACTTTCCAATCAATTGGCCCTAAGAAACAAGATATATAGCCATTCTAATATCTAACAATATAGACTTTCAACTAAAACAAATAAAAAGATTCCAGGACAAACTCTAAATTCAACTCAGGAAAAATCCACCAAAACAAAATTTCAATCCTGAATATCTATGCCACTAACACTAGGGCACCTACATATGTAAAAGAAACACTACTAAAGCTTAAACCTCATACAAAACCTGGCACATTAATAGTGAAAGACTTCAATACCGCACTTTACCCATGGATACGTCATCCAGACAGAAACTCAACAGAGAAATAAGGGATCTAGCAGAAGTTATGACCCAAATGGACTTAGTAGATATATACCAAAACTTCCACCCAAACAAAAAGAAATATACATGTTTCTCAGCACATCATGGAACTTTCTCTAAAATTGACCACATACTAGGTCATAAGGCAAATATCAGCAGGGAACAAGAAATTGGGTATAACTCCTTGTACCATGTCTAAATTTAGAGTTCAACAACATCAAGAATCACAGAAAGCCTACCAACTCATGGAAACTAAACATCACTCAACTGAACCACCACTGGGTCAAGGAAGAAATTAAGAAAGAAATTAAAGGCTTCCTAGAACTTAAGGAAAATGAATTCATGACATACTCAAACTTATGGGATACAATGAAGGCAGTCTTAAGAGAAAAATCTATAGCACTAAATGCCTACATGAAAAGACTAAAGAAATTCCACACAAGAAAACTATCACCACAGGTGAAAGCCCTTAAACAATTAGAAGCAAAATCACCTAGAAGGAGTAGAAAGGAAGAAATAATCAAACTTAGAGCTGAAATCAATACAATTGAAACAAAAAGAACAATACAAAGAATCAATGAATCAAAGAGTTGGTTCTTTGAGAAAGACAAGATAGATAAATCCTTATCCAAACTAACCAAAAAGCAGAAAGAGATAGTATCCAAATCAACAAATTTAGAAATGAAAAGGGGGACATAACAACAGACCCCAAGGAAATCCAGAGAATTATCAGGTCATACTTTGAAAATCTATACTCCACAAAAATGGAAAACATAGAAGAAATGGGCAGCTTTCTGGTACCAATTACCAAAATTAAATCAAGATCAGATTATAGACTTAAACAGCCCTATAATAACAAGGAAAATTGAAGCTGTCACTAAAAGACTCTCAAATAAGACAAGCCCAGGTCAAGATGGTTTCAGTCTAGAATTCTATCAGACATTCAAAGAAGAGCTAATACCAATACTCATTAAGGTGTTCCATACAATAGAAACTGAAGGAACATTGCTAATCTCTTCTTATGAGGCCACAATAACCCTGATACCCAAGCCACTCAAAGATGCAACAAATAAAGGGAATTATAGAACAATATACCTCATAAATATTGATACAAAAATTCTCAACAAAATTCTGGCAAACTGAATCCAACAACATCTAAAAATATCATTCAACACAATCAAGTAGGCTTAATCCCAGAAATGCATAGATGGTTTAACATATGGAAAACTGTAAATGTCATTCATCATATAAACAAATTGAAGGGAAAAAAAACACATGATTATTTCCTTAGATGCTTAAAAAGGTCTTGACAAAAACTCAACACTCTTTATGATAAAAGTCCTGGAGAGATCAGCAATACAGGGAAAATACCTAAATATAATAAGAAAGGCATTTTACAAAAATCCATAGCCAATATCAAGCAAAATGGGGAAAAACTGAAAGCAATCCCACTAAAATCAGGAACCAGACAAGGCTGTCCCCTCTCCCATTATTTATTCAACATAGTTCTCAAAGTTTTAGCTACAGAAATAAGAGAATAAAAGGATATTAAGATGATAAAACTTGGAAAGGAAGAAGTGAAACTATCTCTATTTTCAGATGATATGATTGTATATATAAGTGACCCACAAAATTCTACCAGGGAATTCTTCAGCTGATAAACACCCTTAGCAATGTAGCAGGATACAAGACTGACTCAAAGAAATGAGTAGCCCTCCTATACACTAAAGACAAGTGGGCTGAAAAAGAAATAAGAGAAGCATAACCTATTATAATAGCTGCAAATAGCATTAAATACCTCGATGTAACTATAACCAAAGAAGTAACAGGTTGTTTGACAAAAACTTTAAATCTCTACAGAAAGAAATTAAAGAGGATATCAAAAATTGTAATGATCTCCCACGTTCCTCGATTGGTAGGTCAACATAGTAAAAATGGCAATCCTATCAAAAGCAATCTACAGGTTCAATGCAATTTCCATCAAAATCACAGTACAACTCTTTATAGAACTTCAAAGAACAATACTCAGTTTCATTTGGAATAACAGGAAAGGCAGGGTTGCCAAAAAAATTTTGTTCAACAAAAGAACCTCAGGAGGCATCACCATCCCCAAACTCAAATTATACTATACAGCTACAGCCTGGTACTGGCATAAAATCAGACTTGTCAATCAATAGAATTGAAATGAAAGCCCTGTCATTAACCCACACACCTATGAACACCTGGTTTTTGACAAAAAGCCCAAAATATTCAATGAAAAAGAGATAGTAACTTCATCGAAAGGTGTTGCCACAACAGGATGGTAGTGTGCAGAAAAATGCAAATAAATCCAAGTATATCACCCTGTACAAATTTCAAATCCATGTGGATCAAAGACCTCAACATAAACCCAGCTACTTGATAGAAAAAAAGTGGGAAATACCCTCCAACGTATTGGCACAGGTAATGACTTCTTAAATACATCATCAGTAGCATATACACTAAGAACACCAATCAATAAGTGGAACCTCCTGAAACTGAGAAGCTTCTGTAAGGCCAAGGACATATTCAACAAGACAAAAGAGATCCTACAGAATGGGAACAAATTTTTACCAAAAATGCAAGTAACAGAGGATTGATCTCTAAAACATATGGAGAACTCAGAAAAAAATAGAGCCCAAGATCCTAAGTAAGCAAATTAAAAATGTGGTTTAACATCCCTGTCCAGCAGGTCCAGTTATTCGAGGGTTTCGAGGGCGGGGGGCACCTGTGAAGCAAATGGGGAGAGAGAGAGAGGAAGCCAAGAACATAAAGAACGACAAGAGTCTGAGTCATGCCAAGGCTTCGTTTATTGAAGGGGAGGGGGGAGCAGAGAGAGGGGAGTGCAAGGCTCCAGGCAGAGAGGGGAAGCAGAGAGAGGGGAGTTAACCGAAGAGGAGAGTGAAAAATTATCAGGGGAAGTCGGGGTGGGCAGGATCTCTTTGGTTCCATGATTCTGCAGCTGACTGATTACTGTTTGAAGCCCTATCTAAACGTACATTGTATGATGGGCCAAGGACATCCCGGTTTTTTGCAAGGCCTGCAGTTTAGCGAAGAACACCTTATCATGAGAGACTCAATGAAGCTCACTTCTGTAACTAACCAAGGACGCCTAATCTTGAAGGACTGCAAGAAGCCTGTTTTTGCAAAGCTAGTAATTTACCAAGGACACTTCATCCAAGAAGCAGGAAATTCTAAATAGTCCTGGTCTCCAACAGTTAAAAACTAAAAAGAGAATTCTCAGCAGAAAAATTAAAAATGGTTGAAAAGCACAATGAAAAAGTGCTCAATATCTTTAGCCATCAGAGAAATGCAAATCAAAACAACTTTTAGATGCCACCTTATATCTGTCAGAATGGCTAAGATTAAAAACACAGATGATAGCCTATGCTGGAGAGGATGCGGAGCAAGGGGAAGACTCTTCCATTGTTGGTGGGAGTGTAAATTTGTTCAGTCCCTCTAGAGTGCAGTATGGCAGTTTCTCATATAACTGGGAATCATTCTCCCCAAGTATTCAGCAATACCACTTTTAGGAATATACCCTAAAGATCCACATTTGAACCCCAAAAACATTAGTTCAACTTATTAGTTCAACTTATTCATAGCAGCATTATTCGTAATAGAAAGAATCTGGAAACAACCTAGATGCCCCTCAACTGAAGAATGGATTTACAAATTGTCGTACATTTATTGATAATTGTTCTTAGTGTCTGTGGTACTGGTGTAATATTTAGGAATTGTCACCTGTGTCCATGAATTGGAGGGTATTTCTCACTTTATGTTCTATCAAGTTTAGTGTAGCTGGGTTTATGTTGAGATGTTTGATCCACTTGGATTTGAGTTTTTGCAGGGTGATAGTTTTGGATCTAATTGCAGCTGTTTTGGGAGCTGAAGTCATGGTAATGATTCTTGCTGAACATACATGGAATCTGCGTTTGATCTCTGGAATCTATATGAAGGTGGAATGAGAGAAAAGATTCCTGAAATTTGTCATATAAATTCTACATTTTTACTATGTTGTAAATACACATACACACAAACCATATCTGTATATAATTATATATAGGTACAAATAAATGTAGTATATAATAAAATTGTATATTTATATACTTTATTATACACAATTATATAAATTACAGAATTTAATATATGATTATATAGTATATACAGTAGTTTAAAATGCAAAATGAAGCATTGTAGAATTTTATTTTTATTTATATGTATGTGTGCTTTTGAACATTTATGTAGACACACAGAGGTAAGAAGAATTTTGATACTGTTTGGCTAGAGTTACAGGTGGTTGGTGTCTGGGTTCCCCTTTGTCTTTATGGTCAGTTGGTAATCTGTCCATGAAGACAAAAGGAAAGAAGCAATGACAGAGATTCTTGTTGGGCATGTGAATAGAACAGAGACAGCCATTCAAGAGATACCAGCATAGAAGCTTAACTTTATTCTGAAGTATGGGAAATGTATATGTTGAACAAACTCTAATGTGCATTAAATGACATGATTCTATCACAAGGCTTCCAATGTGGCAATAGTGCCTATAGCAGAGCTCCTAGTATAAGTCTCAGTTACCATGTATATAGCAGAGGAGGCTTGCAGCACAAAACTGCCTAAGGTCACCCTAGCAATGTCTCTAAGCATCCAGGCTTAGAGAGAGCTTCCAGATAAGTTCAATCCTCAAGCCAAGGTATATTCTCCAGAAAAGGGCAGCTAGAAAGCAGGAAGTTTCACACTGTGGGAGTCCCCATGTTGTTGAGCTCCAGAAAAAAGCTGGCAGGCCATGGTAGACTGCAACCTCTGATCAGCAAGGCCTTCCCACAGTTAGAAACCACCTGGTATGTGTTCTGTGAGATGAACTTGGGGCCTCTACTTTGAGCTGTCTTTCCAAACTAAAATGACATTGTTTTGTGTAAAAGAAAGCATCTTGTACACTATATATATATTATACTTAGTATTTCCTAAATAACTATTAACAGTATATTAGATATTTTATTACAATGTTAATAGAAATTATTTTCTGTTGTATAATAATATGTATAAATAAAGTATAATGGAAGGTATTTAAGATAGGATTACAGAAGGAAGTGAAAATAAAATGTATCTCCAAATAATTGACCCAGTCAGTTATGGAGCAGAAAATCAAGAGCTGGTTTGGAGGTTCTAGCAAAGGAAGACAACTACTCATATACCTTTGACATGAGATAAATTATTTTCCTTTTAGTGAAGGCAGATCTAGTCCACTAAGTGCACAGATTCTAGAGGGATTCGCATGGAGACAAGAGACACAAAGAGGACAGCTGTATAATAAAAACACATGAACATGTCAACTCTAGCAATGAATGGCATGATAGATGTCACAGTCAGATCACCTTCTCATACAGGAACAATAAAATAGAGCAAGTTCACAAACCATTGTTAATGTCTTATGCTTAAGTACAGCCTACTTTTAAAATTACTACCTTGTTTCTTTTTAATCTGTCTTCCTTTAAATTTTCCAACAATTTGGTTTATGTTTGCATAATTTTTACATGGTAATTTTTATACCTTTGAAGCCACTTTACTGCTCCATTCTATATGTTATATCATAGAAAATCATGCTGAATATGTAAGATTTAATTATGCCACTCAGTCAATTTCATGAGTCCAGTTCTTTCTTTATTACAACTTCATATCACATCTTGTTGACATGAACTACATTATGCCATAATAGAAGGATACACTACAATGCATGGATAATTTTATGATTTAGTTACTTTTCTAACCTAATTTCTCATTAGATTATACTTCATAGTCAACTACTAATATTTTTTTCTTTTTTTCAACTTCTTTCATTTTCTTTTGAATAAAGTCACATTTTCTATTCGTGTAGATCCTTATTCAAGGTCTCTTCCCCCTCCCACACCTTCCAGTCACTCTCTCTTCATCAAATCACCTCATCTCCTCCCCAGCAAGGGCAGGAGGTCCCAATATTGCTCAGTTCAGCATCCACTACAGGCAGATTCAGTTTCCTCACTCCAACATCAAGACTGAGTCAGGTGTTCCTCTAGAGGGAGTGGCATCCAAGGTGTCAGTCCAAGTGTTTCAGATCCCAAACTCTTCAGTGGTTGTGGTTTGCAGCTTGGACATGCTTTGCTTTTTGCCTTTTTGTTTAGAGTCTACTAATGAGTGAGTACATCCCCTGCTTATATTTCTGGGTTTGAGATACCTTGCTCACGAGGATATGCTCCAAATCCATCCATTTGCCTGCAAATTTTAGGATATCATTTTTTCTTACTGCTGAGTAGTACTCCATTGTGTAAATGTACCTCAGTATGTTAATCCATTCTTTAGTTCAGGGGCATCTAGGTTGCTTCCAGGTTCTTGCTATTATGAATAATGCTGCTATGAATATAGTTGAGCTAATGCCTTTGGAGTGCGAATGTGTATCTTTAGGGTATATGCCCAGTAGTGGTATTGCTGAGTCTTTGGGGAAATTGATTCTCAGTTTTCTAAGAAACCACCACACTGCATTCCAGAGTGGTTGAACATGCTTACACTCCCACCAACAATGGAGGAGTGTTTCCCTTGCTCTGCAACCTCTCCAGCATAGGCTGTCTTCTGAATCTTTTATCTTAGCCAATCTGACAGGTGTCAGGTGGTATCTCAAAGCTCTTTTGATTCACATTTCTCTAAAGGCTCAAGATGTTGAGAACTTTTTCAAGTGTCTTTCAGCCAATTGTAATTCTTCTTCTGAGAATTCCCTTTTTAGATCTGAACCCCATTTTTTGATTGTGTTATTCAAGGTTTTGGGCTCTAGTTTCTTGAGTTCTTTATATATTTTAGAAATCAATCCTCTATCACTTGTAGGGTTGGTGAATATCTTTTCCCTTTCTGTTGTTTTGTCCTATTGACAGTGTCCTTGGCTTTACAGAAGCTTCTCAGTTTTTTGAGGTTCCACTTATTAATTGTTGTTCTTAGTGTCTGTGCCACTGGTACTATATTTAGGAAGTGGTCACCTGTGCCAATTCGTTGGAGGGTATTTTCCACTTTTTTTCTTTCAAGTTCAAAGTGACTGGGTTTATGTTGTGTTCTTTGATCCACTTGGATTTGAGTTTTGTGCAGGGTGATAAGCTTGGATCTATTTGCATTTTTCTACACACTACCAGCCAGGTATGCCAACACCATTTGTTAAAGATACTATCTTTTTTCCAGTGATCATTTAAGAAATTTTTTTTTGCTTTATCTCAGCTTGTGTTTTCAACAATCACTGCTATAATGTGAACTAAAGTAACTGCCAATTACCTGTATGCTAAATGCTTACCTGTACTGATAGTGCCTTATTAGTAGATGGGACAAATTGGGGGAATTTAATAGATATTCTTTGGTTACTGATGGATACAGTTGAGGAAAAAGGGCAGGTAAGTCTAAGACCACATATTCTTCCTGTCTGTTTGCTTTTAGGTGTTGACGGAGGTTACATATATTTTCCATTCACTCCCACCAAGATATTTTGCCACAATTATAAAATCCAGAACAACAAACCATTAACTGAAATCTATAAAACTGCTAATTAAATCTGTTCTTTATTTCCTAAAAGTTGGTAATCTCAATCTTTATGTTAACAGTCAACTGATAAATACAAATAGTAGTCTTCAAATATATACCTAAACTATTTTCTGTGATAAACTGAACCCTTTGTAATACAATATTCCATATAAAAAGCATATATTTCTGAATATAAAAGTATAATATATGGCAGTCACATTGACAACATAGGATTTTAAATGACTTTTATTTGTCATATTAACATTGTGAGAGTCTTTTTCTTCAGCATATGGAGGAAATTTACAGTGACTATAGATGAATGAATTAATTTAAATTTTATGGTTAAATACTATCCATAATTTCCCATGACAAAACACAGAACTCTCCTTATCTCAGATATTTCTATGCAGTATGTTTGATCTTTATCTCACTGAGTAAAGTTTAACCATACTAGCTTAGTCTTACTAACTCCAGAGTAATTTTCATTTCACTTTGTTACTTAAGGTGTATAGCTTTATAAATTATTGCACAATATCTATCCAATTTTGGGCCCTAGTTTTCTATTTTTTTTAATTCCAGAGTGTTTTATTGATAAGTACTGTAATGCATTTTTCCCCTTTTACCTTTGTCTTTATAAAATTTCCTGCTTATAATCTTAGAGGCTGAATAGGAATGTAATGATGGTTCCATACATGCCTTATTCCTGGAAACCCAAGGCAATAACTACTTCAATTATAAAGGAGACATTATGGATTTCATCAAGTTAAGTTATATTTGTAGAGCAAGGCAAAGCTATTTTGTTATCGTTCTTGTTTTTAAATATTGATTATCCTGTGGACATACAAACTTATATACACAGAAATACAATTTAACAAATGTCATGTAAGAATAAGGTGGTTTATGAA
Organism: Sigmodon hispidus; assembly: GCA_004025045.1. Taxonomy (NCBI): domain Eukaryota; kingdom Metazoa; phylum Chordata; class Mammalia; order Rodentia; family Cricetidae; genus Sigmodon; species Sigmodon hispidus. The sequence continues at coordinate 44,045 of PVIH01001531.1, forward strand.
AGGCCAGTATCAGAATAGAAGTAAATACTGGTGTGATGCTATATGACAGAGAATTTAAAACATCTTCTACAGCCTCAATTAAACACATACATATACTTTTACCCCCCACCCACAAACAGCGTATTCTGAAGCTTTTAGGAGGAGTCAACTCTGATTATGACCATGTAAAACTGTTCTGGACTTCTTAATTATAATCTAATTACTATGTTATTTTAAGCTACTGAATCTGTGGAAATTTGTGAAGACAAGAGTTGGTGAATAATGTATGCATTTATAGTCTAAAATTTTATTTGTTAACACACTTGTGTTAAAATCAGTGCCAAATGACAGAGATAATGACGGTATCAATAGATCATTTTATATCACTTGTACTACTCAGTTTTAGGTAGTGATATTCCTAGTAGTTTTGGTTTTGAGTGTACTACATTTTATGAAAGAAATATAAATTCTACATTTATTTACCTTCCTCTGGAGAAAGGAAACAGTCCAAAGCTGCTAGTTAGCCAAATCCAGTGAATCTACCAAGAAATTTCCAATCTTACTTGTGGTTTATTTAGTTTTTATAAGGCTCCCCCTTCATGTTTTTCTTGCATTTAGCATGCAACTCTGCAATAAAAAGCTGGAAGATTTTAGCACTTCTGCTCTGCTCCTCACATCATGGCTATGAAATCCTGATGACAGGACTTCCTTAAAAATATCAAATTTTGTTTTCTTTCTTGTTTTCTTCAAGCTGTCTTGCCACCTAGAGGTTGTAGGGATTTACTGAGGCAGTATTTCTTTTCCTTGCATGTCCCCTTTCTTTTTTACACATTGGCTGCTCGTATTCTGTCTACTCTGTCTAGTAATTTCACACTGTGATAGTCTCTTTTTAACGTTTTCTCTCAAACAATACATCCTGACCACATCTGCCCTTTCCTCCAGTCTTCTCTGCTCTCCCCCACTTTCTTTTCCCCAAGACCCACTTATTCTAAGTTTTCTTCAGAAAAGAGGAGGTCCCCAAAAGACAGCAACCAAGCATGACTAAACAAGATATTTTCTTAAATATTTAGGATGCTTTTCTGGCTTCCTTGCTAAGTAGAAGAAAACATTTGAATCTTTCTACAGAGGAAGGTAAATTAATGTAGAATTTGTATTATTTCATAAAATGTAGTTCATTCAAAACCAATGACAATATATATTGTCATTCAATCTATGACAATTATCACAAACTGGCTGGAGAATCTAACTATATAGCTAATATACTTCATAATATCTAATAACATTATGTTATATTTACTACCCTCATATCATGTACAAAATCTTTGAATCCACAGGGGTTTAGTTAAATTACCAGTAATGGCCCAGATACAATTGAAAACAGTTATTTCCCTAATCTTTATCTAATTCTCCGTACAGAATGTCTCCTGAATCTTGCTAAAACCAAAGAAAAAACTTTGATGACTAAAATACAAATAGTAGTTAAATTTATAAAGGCATTAATTAGCATTAATTTCCTTAAAGAGTAATATTCTTAGAGCAGCCAGCGCAAAAAGTCATTTTTAAACACATACATTTAGATTGTGTATTAGTCGTTGTAGCACTGGCAGTAAACTATTAATTTTTGGATATTTCAAGAGTTTCTAAAGATGTTTTTGTTGTTATTTAGGAAGATGTATCTGAAGTAAAACATTTCAAACAAGGAGTACTTCATTATAAATTTATACAATACTGTGGTTTTCAGATATCCAAAGTCAAATTAGTTCTTAAAAACATTCTAATAATGATGCTCATCATAACTGATGATCACTGCCCTTTTGAACCATTCCCTTAGTATCACTTTTGAGGGATTTTTTTTTGCACTGAGCAGTAAATAATTCTCTTGTATTTATTTCTATTGATCCTATTCCTGAATCTAAAGACTATATTTTGATGCATGTATTGATGAAATGTGTTATTCTATAAGAACAATAAATAGAACTAATGTCTATTAAAAGCTAACATAAGTTGTGGAAAAGTAGTGATGATTTTCATCAGAAAAAGGAAGAATCAATGTGTGTATGTAGGAGAAAGAGATAATGCTATGCTGTTTTGGATTAAAAATGCAAAACAGTGAATAAAGCATCAGTTCTAAATGTGATTTCAAAAAAGGCTGATATAAAGGCAAAGATAAGCTTTGTGATATACAGTACATGAGTAATTGAGATTTAAGTTTGATCTTTTAAAGCAGTTTAAAAATATTAAAAATATTTCATAATAAAAATTTTTAAATAATAAAGAGAATACTAATGTATGAATAATGTAATTCTGATAAGTTGAAATGTCAGAAAGTGATGTTTTTAACTAATAATGTTCAGTCTAAAATCACAAAATACAAGAATATCAACTTCAAATTGATGTCTCAATTTACTAATTAGAGCAAAACATTTATACCAAATTATTAGATTAACAGTGATATTACACAAGGCTTCTTCTAACACCATAATGGCTTGGTGCCGTGAAAAGTATAAGAAATCCACAAGAATGACCCCAGCTTAGACTCCTAGCAACAGTGGAGAGGGTACATGAACTGGACTTCTGTAATAAGAATGGTGACTATCCTGATTGTCAACATGCAGATATCTACAGTCAAGCATTGGAAGTCCAGGTCAAGAGGAGGAAGAGGGATTATATGAGCACATAGGATCAGTGTCATAACAAGGAAAGTCACAGAGAAAGTTGACTTGATCTCGTGGGAGCTCATAGACTCTAGAGAGACATATAGGTAGCCTGCTTGGGACCTACTTAGGCCCTCTGCATACAAGTGACAATTGTGTAGTTTGGTCTGTTTGATGAACCCCTAGTAGTGGAACAAGAATCTGTCCCCAGCATATGAGCTGGCTTTTTGGAGCCCATTCACCATGGTGGCATGCCTTGCTTTGGCGCATTGGGGAGGATTTGGTCTTGCATTGACTTGACTTGATAGGCCATACTTTGTTCAGACCCAAGAGAGGCCTTACCTTTTCTGCAGAAATGATTGTGAGGAGTTAGAAAGGAGGTGGGGGTAAAGAATAAGAGAAGAGGAGGAAGGAGAGACTGTTGTCGGTATATAAAATAAGATTAAAGCTTGTTTTTTCTTGGTTATTTGCTGTTGATAGAGTTGGAATCTCTTCTTTTCAGTCTGGTTTCCATTCTCTTAGGTACCACCTACTCCCATTATGCTCTTATCTCATATCATCTCTTCTGTGCCTTTCTCTGTATCTAAGATTATAACATTTTAAGTCATCCTCATTAATTTTACAAGGACACTATGATAAACATAATTTTTTATAATGCTTGTTATTTATGTGTGTTATGCCTTTGAAGACTTGTATAGCTGAGTTCTGGAATCTCTACTGGTGGAAGACTATTATATCAGTAAATATGTGTAATAAGTCATTTAAACTACTGAGAAAAAGATGAGAAATAATTACAAGAAGAGTGACCTATCGTTTAAGGATAAGATTACTTCCTCAGTGTAGAAGAAACAGTAGGATTCTCCATTCTAAAACAATAACTGGACCATGAATATGTGTGGGTTTAATTACTATGTTGATTAAAGAGCTTTATTTTCAAACTAACACCATTTAAGAAAAGCCTTACAAATTAACTTTACTTACATTTATCCATTCTGTTTTTTTTTTTTATATACAGGAAAAAATCTTATTTACAACTTAGTGTTTTTGTTTTAAATGGTTTCTGACCCTTTTGAGCCTGAGATCAGACCTGACCATGCTGGCTTTTACTCCCCAAAGATGACTCAGAAGCTTATATTAATTTCATGCTGTTTGGCTGATGTCTCAGGCACATTACTAGCTAGTTCTTTCATCTTAATCCAACCCATTTTCATTAATCTATCTGGCCACGTGGCTGTGGCCCATGGCCTATACCTGCAGTCCTTCATGCTTCTTTGTCGGGCGGATGAAGACTGTCTGACTCCACTTTCCTTCTACCTGTCTCTCCTCTGATTTCTCTACCCACTTCCATGGTGCTCCATACAGGACAACACAGCTCCTTTATTTACAGAATAACACAGAGAACATTCCCACCACAGGTTTTCTGGAGAAAATGTATGATTTATATGTAATGTGAACAATTAAAGTACTGGACATGTTTATAAAATATGTTATAGCTCATTGCCTCTATAATTAAAAATACTAGTTTTAAATTATTTATTTTTTCTAGCCTGATCACATTTCTCTCTCCATTCCTCTTTTTCTCTCAGTCCTTCTATCCAACCTGCACTCTACCCTCTCATCAACTTGTTTACTAAAGAATACTAGTTATAATGTACTATTGTTTTTACAGTGTTAAAAAAGGTTGAAAATCTGAAAAATAAAATAAGTGCAAATAATAAATACTCAAAAATAAAACTGCCAATCAGTGTACAGGTTAATGATTTGAACAAATTAAATGCAAGTGAGCAATAAAAGCTTTTGAACATGTTCAGTAGTTGTTGTCAGTTTTACACATGAGATCAAACACACACACCTACATACACTACTAGGGCCACACAGGAGTTTATTCAGGAGACTTGCCAGGTGAGTACAGGAGCAGAGAAGCAGAAAAGAAAAAAAGAGAGACTTTCACATGGCAGACCTCTTTTAAGAGAACAAAAGGTCACAGCTTTAAATGGCCACACCTAAGGGTGTGCCCTCCTTGCCCTCCATACTTGATGTGTACTGCTGTTGTCATGTTGGCTTTACCACTTGACATGCCAGGAATCCTTTTTGTTGTGCCACAGGAAAGAAGTAGGACTCTTCTTAGTGCCACTTAAATTCTGAGTCAGACCTTGTTCTGTCTATTTTCTCAGGTTCTCTTGAACAAAATGCTGTTCTCTACTCTTTTTTTAAATTTTTTTTATTATGCCACTTTATAAGCCATATTTATTATCCATGTTTACCCTTGTTTAAACTCCCTTCCCCCTCCTGTCCCTTCCAGTCACTCTCTCATTTCCCCATCTCCTTATCTCCTCCCCAGCAAGGGCAGAATGTACCAAGGTCCCAAGGTGGCTTGGTTCAGCACCCACTCCATGCAGATCTGCTTTCTTCATCCTAACATCAAGACTGGGTCAGGTGTTTTTCTGGAGAAAATGGGCTGCAAGTTGCCAGTCCAAGATGTTTCAGACCCCAAGCTGTTCAGTGGTTGTGGTTTGCAGCTTGGGTATGCTTTGCTTTTTGTTTAAAGTCCATTAATGAGTAAGTACATCCCCTGCTTATCTTTTTGGGTTTGTGATACCTTGCTCATGAGGACAGTCTCCAAATGCATCCATTTGCCTGCAAATTTCAGGATATTATGATGTTGAGCACTTTTTCAATGGCTCAGCCATTAAAGGTTAGGCTCATGACCAAAGATCTAAGAGATTTCTTAAGCTTCAGTGAAAAAATGCTTTGTTTGGTACTGCCAAATACAATGAAAAGCCATAAAATATAGTGAATATGTAAGAAGAGTTTGAGAACGCCAGTACAAAGACAATGCCAGAGGCAGAAGTTATAGCTTGAAATTAAGAAAATTCTTCAAAGACAGATAGTGCATCAATAACCATGAGAGTTTAAAAGATTCTGCAGAGGAGTATGCTTTCCTCTTTCCATGGCAATATATTTTACAAGTCCAATCTTCCCTTTAAATCTAGCATTTTTTGTTTAATATTTTTATACTAATAAAAATCAACTGAATCCAGTCTTATCTTCTTTGCTTCACTATCTTATACCCTTAAAATATATTCCTATATGTGACATAACATCTGCTTGAATGCATTATTCATGTTATTAACTGATTTGGATTTCGATAATGACCTCATGGATCACACTACTTCACCTCTAGAGGTCTGCACAGCCTTAAATTTAATTTTTAATTATATGTGTTTGGACAATAATTGTTGGGAAATAAGGAACATAAGCATTGTCTTTTCAGCACTGTTTTTAAAGATAAGTCATTGTTGGTTCTGCAAACGATGCAGAATGAATTTCTGTAAGAAAAGGCTTAGAGGACAGCTTTGCAGAGGATGGACAAGGTAATGTGTAATGTGCTAAGGGTGAGGAGACCACTTTCTCAGGTAAACTAAACCCTTCTCAGCCTGAGGAATCAATGATCTCAATCTTAATTGGCTACTCCAACTAAATATCTTCACTCCAAGTCAGAAGAACACTTTTTTTTCTTTTTTCTTACAAACACTGCTTTCTCTTTAATTGAACATCCTGTAAGATCAGGATGTAAATTTTATTGCAGGTAAACTTCACTTATAATGAAATCTAGCTCATAAATTTTGGCAGTTTAAACTTTGAGACTGTTGGGAGAGAAGATTCTTTTTTAGGGTTCACATTTGTTGTGGAATATTATTTTATAATGTATAGATTTTATTCTACTTCATTTGTTAACAATTCAAAGACGCATTTGATTAAACAAAATTAACCTGTGAATGAGAAGCTGAATCAGGAAGTAGCTAACAGGAAGTGGTAGAAGGAAAACACATGTAGGTAGGAGTTTTTAAGTGGGAATTGGCAGAAAATTGCTGGGTTTTAAAATGAAGCCAGCAAAGAGAGAATATTAGCTATTTGTTATTTGGTCTATTGAATACCTGAAATTCTTCTTTAGATACTTCTTTAGAGTTCTTAAAATTTAGATAAAGTTTCCCTTATCAGCAGTCAAAAACTCTGTGCCTAACATAATACTCTCTGGCTGTTGCCCTTGAGGTCTAACATAAGCTTATAGCAGTAGAGTTGGAGTGGCATGGCAATCTCTGATTAGAGAAGCCTTTGCTTTAGGGGCAGCCACAGTAGATAATAAAAAAAAATTTAACACACAATTAAAATTCCTAGAGTGTTTATGTGCATCTGGACCTTGTTTGTTTTACCAATGAGCTCATATTTTTTCTGTGTCACTACACATCACCTAGCATTTTTATTTTTAAATAAAATATTTTTCCACAAGTGCTCAAATGGTTTATTTATAGTTTTCTAGGTCCTTACTCCTCATCAGAAAAAAATCAAGAGTTTTAATAATTGTATATTAAAAACTTTCTTAAATAGTCCACACCATAGGCTTTCAGTGTGTTCAGTGCTATCAGTACTGTTCTCCATGCTAGGTTGGTGGCATAAGGAATTTGGCTCTATTACCAGAAAAGAAAAATAAGCGGTCAACATGTCTTACTTTGGACTTCTGTTGCTCTGAAGAGACACTAATGACCACAAAAACTCTTATAAAGAAAAAATATTTAATTAGGAATGGCTGACAGCTCAGAAGTTTACTCTATTGTTATCATGTCAGGGAGCATGTTGGCATGTTCTGAGTTAATAGAGAATAGTAATATAAACTTTTCACTACAAAATTCTGGAAACAGATTATATAAAGCCAAGGTCAGCTTTTCTTTTCCTATACTATGTTTTAGTGTACTGTCCATTAAGAATAGAGGACAGTGACGAAGAGGCCCAAAATATTCAATGGTAAAAAGATAGTATTTTTAACAAATGGTGTTGGCATAGCTAGATGGCAGTGTGTAGAAAAAAGCAAATAGATCCAAGCCTATCACCCTGCACAAAACACAAATTCAACCTCAACATAAACTCAGCCACATAGGACTTGATAGAAAAGAAATGAGAAATAACCTTCAACGCATTGGCACAGGTGGCCCATTTCTAAATAAAACACCTGTAGCACAGACACTAAGAACAACAATCAATAAGTGGGACCTCTTGAAACTGAGAAGTCTCTGTAAAGCCAAGGACACAGTAAATAAGACAAAACGACATCCTACAGAAAGGGAAAAGATTTTCACCAACTCTACCAGCAACAGAGGACTGATCTCTAAAATATATAGAGAACTCAAGTCCAAAACCTTGAATAAACCAATCAAAGAATGGAGTTCTGAACAAAAAAGGGAATTCTCAGCAGAAGAATTACAAATGGCTGAAAGGCACTTGAAAAAGTGCTCAACATCTTTAGCCATCAGAGAAATGCAAATCTAAGCAACTTTGGGATACCATTTTACATCTGTCAGATTGGCTAAGATAAAAGACACAGATGACAGCCTATGCTGGAGAGGTTGCAGAGCAAGGGGAATACTCCTCCATTGTTGGTGGGAGTGTAAGCTTGTACAGACACTCTGGAGTGCAGTATGGTGGTTTCTCAGAAAACTGCAAATCACTCTTTCCAAGGATCCAGCACTACCAATATTGGACATATAGACCCACATTCGCAAACCAAAGGCATTAGCTCAACTATGTTCATAGCAGCATTATTCGCAATAGCAAGAACCTGGAAACAACCTAGATGCCCCTCAACTGAAGAATGGATTGACAAATTGTGGTACATCTACACAATGGAGTACTACTCAACAGTAAGAAAAAATTGATATCCTAAAATTTGCAGGCAAATGGATGAATTTGGAGAATATCCTCATGAGCAAGGTATCACAAACCCAAAAAGATAATCAGGGGATATACTCACTCATTAATGGACTTTAAACAAAAAGCAAAGCATTCCCAACCTGCAAACCACAACCACTGAACAGCTTGGGATCTGAAACACCTTGGACAAGCACTTTGGAGCCCATTCCTTCCAGAGGAACATTTGACCCAGTCTTGATGTTTGGATGAGGAAAATGGATTTACCTTAAGTGGATGTTGACTAAGCCACCTTGGGACCTTGGGACCTCCTCTCCTTGCTGGGCAGGAGATAAGGATATGGGGAGAAGAGAGAGTGACCAAGACAGGCAGGAGGGGGAAGGGAGTTTGAATAAGGAGATACATGGAAAAAAAATGAGACTTTACTTATAATAAAAAAAATCGCTTAGTCCTTTTCTCAGGTTCACTCAGTGGGAGACAAAGACATGGATGCAGGATGCAGGATGCAGGATGCAGGATGCAGGATGCAGGATGCAGGACACAGGATGCAGGATGCAATCTCACTTATTCATTTAATTCACCTCAGTCCTGTAAAAGCCTTATGTTACTGGTTGGTTTACTGAATGGTGCCCATAAGTTTTGACATGTATCCACACGGAGCTAAGGGCTTTGTTTTTGTTTGCTTCTCTTGTAAAGTCCACACCATGAAGTGTAAAATTTTCCTTTCCTATCTTGTATCACCCTTTCTTGTATTTGAATATAATAAATATATCTATTTACTCTTATATCACCATAGCCTGTGTTATGCAGAGAGTTAATAGAAGCACATATTTTTATAAAAATTTACACAGTTTTAAATTTCCACTACATCAACAAAAAATATGTAAGATTTGTCAAACCACCTAACCAAGTTTCATCTTTTATTTTTTTAACAAAATAGGTATTCATGAGAATATTGAGGATGAGGTCATCTACTGAAGCATAAGAATGCTTTCAGTGCCTACAAACAGAAGACAATTGAAGATAAAATGAGTCTATATAAACAAGAATGTAAAGAGTATAAATTAGGAAACTGCCTAATACATAAAAATAATATATTTTAAAATTTATAAATATTTTATATATGTGTAAATTGATATTATATACCATTTATTATTTTCTCCTTTAAGAGATTACATATAGGACCTGAATTTGTCCTGGACTATTCCATTTGTAGTACAAATTAAACCTTAAGTAGTATTAATAAAATATGCATCTATTACTGAAAATTTGTCAAGCATAATTATAATTATTTTTTCATTTTTGTTACCTTGGTGTAAAGTATTTGCTCTTTCTATCTTTATCCTTTGGTAAATTTTGCTAAAAACTCATAATTTAGATTTTTGTCTAATTTTTATTAATTTAACTAGAAAATTGAGTTTAATGAGACTAGTGGAGAGAACAATCAGAATAGTAATCCAAGGGCACAAGAGTTTCCTAGAGGATTTTTTTTCCTAGAGTTTTTAGTGATACTTTTTGATGACTGTTGTTACTTACTTTTATTATATAATTTAAAGTGTTAAAATTTATTTGTTAATATTTTCTACTAAAGTATTCAAGAAGTACATATATTTTTATGTATATTATATACATATATATTACACATATGTATTAGCTTGATTAAAATTTCCACAAAGCATTGATATATTAATATATATTATGTTCCATACATATAGTCATAACTTATAAAGTAGATATTACAGTTAAAAGAAACTAGTTTAAAGTAATGAGCAATGAATTGATCTAAAGGAAAATGTATCTTGAAAGAAGTACATTTTGAGAAGATGATGAAAAGATGTATTTTGGCTCTTCGGTTTTGATGATTTCATACATTTTTCCTACTTTCCTTCCCTCTATCTCTCTATTTAATGTGTGTGTGTGTGTGTGTGTGTGATGTAGATGTAGTGGTGGAAGGGGTTGGAGGGAGAAAAAGGAAACGGAAGAAATGAAATAATTAAAAATTAATAAGACATGTAAACTGAAAAAATGTATATTAATAACCATTACAGGTAGCTCAGAAGTATAAGTAGATCTTACCCTTCTGCTGAAAAAATGTTAGTGGCAATCTAAAATAATTATTGCTCACTTCCCAAAGACTACTTTATGTCTTTGAATATATTTAATGTCCTGCTACATGTAAAATGTACACATTTTTATCTTTACATTTATATGAATTCTAGTGAGTTAAATATTTTTTCCCTTTTGTCATTTTTTTTCATATTAAGAAAATTTCTGGTCTTTTTCCAACCCCCACATTGATTTCCTTTACTAAGATCTCCATCTCATTTTCTTTTTTCTCCCTTCTTGTGCTCCTCTCACTCAATCCTCTTCTTCTCTCATGATTTGCTCCCACATCTTCTTGTTTGCAACTCCTTATGCTCTCAATTAGCTAAGGAGATCTTCTCTATTTTCTCTTCCTAGGGGAATCCCTGGAAGTCTTTCTTAAGCTCCTTCTGATTCCAAGCTTTTCAGGAGTTGTGGTTTGCAGCTTGAATGTTGGGTGTTTGTTTGTTGTTGTTGTTGTTTTTTCTTGTTGTCTAAAGTCCACTAATCAGTGAGTACATCCTGTGCTTATGCTAATCTTTCTGGTGTTGTGATATGTTGCTCAGGAAGGATATTCTTTAAATCCATTCTTTTGTCTGCAAATTTTAGGATGTTTTTTTTTTTTTTTTTTTTTTTCTGCTATGTAGTACTCCATTTTGTTTCAAGAACTCATAGGATGTCCCTGCCTAGGTCTCCAACCAATAATGAAAGTGTTTCCTAGACAAGACTTCCTGTCTAATCAAATGAACAGGTACCCCAATTGCCCTCACAGAAATTACTTCAAAAAATGAATAGAAGTAGAGGCTGGGATACATGGTTGAGCACTTGGCTGAGCTCCTGGTCCAGCTGAGAGCAGGAGAGAACAGTCTATATGAGCAAGAGGATAGGGTTTAGGGAAACTTCAAGAAAAGGAACTAAGTCTTCCAAGGATAGGCAGCTGTCCATTGACATGGGCAGTATGTGTAGCCTCAAGGGGAGAGATCAGACTGTGTTTCTATGCATGGACTGGCACTGCAGAGTCTATTCTCCCCAGAGGAACACCTAACCCAGCCTTGACATTATGATGAAGAAATTGGACCTTCCTGGAATAGATGCTGAGCTGATCCACTTTGGAACTTCTTTTCTGTGGAAGGGATGGGGGATGGGGAAGAGGGAGGCTGAAGGCAGACAGGGAGAAAGTGGGAGGGGGAAGGGAGGGAGAGCAAGGGGATACATGAAAAAGAACTTCATTTTCTATAGTAAATACTTCAAAAAATAAAATTTCTATTATTAATAATTAAATTTTATCAGATGTGTCTTAGACCTTGAAACTTCAATTGTCTATAAGATCATGTCAGTATTTCAAAGATAATAACTGCATAATATGTTTCTAGTGTAAACTAAAAAAACTGTACCAGATGAACAGGTGATCTCAGAATAGCCATTGATCTTGCTTACAACTCTTTTTGTTATAATTAAAAGTAGTTGCAGCCTAAAGGTAATTATGTTTAAAGTAATCCTAGTACAATAACTATACCCTATGATTATACTATTGTTAATTATTAATATTGATATGAAACACTGAAAAAAGACTAAATGTTTGTTGTATATTTGCTGTAGGATGGTCTGTAGTAAGATTATGCTGGTAATGTTGGAAATATTTATCCTGCCTATGGATTTAATAAAAAGCTGATTGGCCAAAGGCAAACAGGAATTGTGGGTGGAGCTATAAGGCTAAGAAAACTCAGGAACCTCTCAGAGCAGACACAGACACCAGATAGAGATGGCAGAGTCACTGAAGCTGCCAAGAGACATAGAAGAAATGCTGCTCTGAGAAAAGATACCGAGCCACACGAGTGAACAAGATGGGTTGAGTTCAGATGAAGTAGCTAGCAAGTTATATGAATGGGGCCTAGATTGATCAACATAAAAATAATTTAAGCCTGTGTGTGATTATTTGAGGCAAAGTGGGGCTGAGAGTGAGACCTTTGGTCCATTACCTGGAAAGTCCGAGCCAGAGCCATTTACAACAATGGTCTTTCTGTGTGCTGTGAATATGTGTTGCTGTTGTTGGTAAATAAGGAGGCTGCTATGGTCTATGACAAGGCAGAACAGAACAAGGCAGGAAATCCAGGAGATAAAGGAAGAAGAAAGAAAGGAAGGCAGGGTAAGAAGAGATGCTGTGAGCCCCTGGGGAGGGGGTAGCAAGATGCAATGGAATACAGGTAAGTCATGAGACAGTGGCAATGCATATTTTGATGGAAATGGGATAATTTAACAGAAAAGTCTAAATAGAAACAGCCTGAGCTATAGACAAAACAGTTTGTAATGAATATAAGCCTCTGAGCAATCATTTTATAAGTGGTTGTGGGATCAGAGATGAGAGAGATTTTTCTGGACCATGGGACTAGCCAGGGCCAAGGAACTTTCATCTAATGAATATACTTATATATTCACATAAAATTTATTCAAGGTTATCAGTAAGTTTATTTTTATTGTCATTATGTTATACATATGACTTGCTATAACAAAATTTTTTATTCTCACTCCTATCAGTGATGCAAACATGATTTTATCAACAAAATATGATTCAGTGAATCATTGGTATCTTTAAAAATGAGAATCTATTCATAATAAATTCATAATATAGAGCAAAATGAATGATACTCCCTTAAGCTTCTCAATTTCCATGCATTGAAATTACTGTTCTTGATGTGATAAGGAAAGGAAAAAAGGAATTAATCATTATTTTATTAATATACTATTCAAAAATGTGCTCTTTCTTCTCATTTTTGAGACTAACATATCATATCTGACACATTTATTGTTGTCCTTCACAGTGAGTCACATTCCATCTTTTGGGTTATTGGCTCTAGGAAGCAGACATAGTCTTGCAGAGGTACGTTAATAGTTCCATATATCACTTTAGCAGTGACTCGGCATCTGTCCTGGAAAGGTGAACTTTTCACTCTTCCATATTATTCATACACTTGTAGCATAATTCATAGAAGTCATTGCCTATTCATCCACTATAGGTGATCATTCTCCTTATAAACTGATGCAAGTATTGCCTGGCATTTTGTAAGGATGATGAGCATTTTAGTCCTAAGTATTAAGTGTAATAAGGCAACATTGGTCTCTGATAAATCATGATTTCTTTTAGTGTGTCCTGCCTTTATACATAACTGTAATACCACCAAATGGCTGGTAATACTGACAAGAATATGTGTATAAAATATTTGCAAGTTGTAAGATTTCTCTATAAGATATACCATAAACTTAATTACAAATGAGAATTTAATTTTGCCAACCAGTAGTCACAAAATGTAGCAGTACCAGAGAAATGAATAACTTGTGCATGTTTTTATCTCTATATGCCTCTCCTATTGACATCATTATGAAACTGTCATTATTTAAAGGCTAATCTATGAGAGAAATCTTTGAATATTCAGTTAGAATTTCATTCAGGAGCTTGATGCAGGAAGAGGGTGAGTTGTGGCAAGTCAAAGCTAAGTAACATGTTTCAAGTTGCAGGCCAACCTGAACAAAACAAAAAGAAAACAATGAACAAACAGAAAGAGTTAATAATTTGTATTATAGCAGTAATTGTTATGGGGGGGTATGATACTCCTTGACTTTTCCTGGTCAGGAAACTTCGTCAGTTTGGTTAACTTTATTAATCATTTATCTTTCAACTTATATGTTTCATTGCATTCTAGCAAGTCAAAAGCTAGGTTGCAAAAAGGTAGCATTTATAGTAAAAGAAAAAACACAAACTTTTTCAACATTTAATAACATAAAATTTTGAAATATAAAAAAATCTTTTTTATTAAATCACCCAAATTTTGCCTATTCACTTAGCTCATGATTCATTTTTTTCCAATTTCTTTTTTTGTTTTTTTCCCAATTTCTTTTTATATAGTTATTTATTATAAATAAAGTCATATTTTTATTCATGTATTTCCTTGTGCATTTGAAATTTCAAATATAAATGAGATAGATTTCAAACACTGTGTTTTAGTCACATTTCTATTGCATGATAAAACATCATGACAAAAAACAATTGTAGAGAAAAGGGCTTATTACTTCTTGCAACTCTCAGATCTCCATCACTTAGGAAAGTTACAAGAACTCAAGGTAGAAACCTGAAGGCAGAAACTGAGCCCTAGCCATGGAGAAATATCACCTACTGGCTGGTTTCTCATGGCTCAATTATCTGTCTTTCTTATACACATCAGGACTTCCTGTCCAGTGATGAAACCATCTTACCTGGGGGCTGCCATCACCAATCAATTATTAATTAAGAAAATAATCTACATGCAATTTATTTTTAAAATTTTCAAAATTGGTGTTTCTCTTCTCATATAGCTCTGGCTTTTATCAATTTGACAAAAAGAAAAGAAAAGAAAACAAAAGAAACAAAGCCAAACAACCAGAATAATACACCATATAAATTTAGAATAAACTTTAATATGAATTTATTTCATATTTCCACTGTCTGGAATGTATGTTGAAAACATGGTATTGGCAGGATTGTCATATCATTTTATGTTTTATACTACAATCTGTTACACTGTTTGTTTTTAGTTTCTCAGGGTTACTTGTCTATACACATGTCACTTACATCTCTTCCTTTATCTGATTTCTTCTTGGAAATTGTTTATCATTTTCTGTACCTTGTTATAGTTTATTTTTCTCTAGAACAAACCCCAAATATTGGATGAATCTCTTCTAAAGATCCTCTTCTTTAAATGATTGTCTTTATTTTTGTGAATTTTATACATCTATACAATATAATATGAAATCACTAACCCCTCCTTATGCCTTACTTTTACCCTCGTATTGTCTTCAACATGGTTTCTTCCCAGTTAGTGTTGACCGGTACATGAGTGTGGACCCATAGACTAGACCATGAGAAAACTACTAGTGGTCACAACTTTAATAAAGAATAAATCTGTCTCCCCAAGATTGTATCCACTGACCAAAGCTCCTTATGTAAAAAATAGTGCCTGAGGATCAACTTCCCCATAATTTTAGGTATTTTGTCTTTCTTGATCTTGTGATGGTCATTTGCTGGTAACAACACCTGCTGTAAATTTATGAATATAGTATCCATGAAATGACCAAAACAGAGCACTCCACACCTTCCAAGTTACCACTCTTTATCTTCATTCATCCTTATTTTAAATGGTGTCCCCTAAACCTATCTTACATGAAATAGCAATATGTCTTAAAGACTTATAAATGTTTAGATTTTAATTATGTTAATATAATCTAAAAACAAGAATAATTTACACAATTTAAATGTTGCATCCAAAAATAAGCTTTGTATTTCTTTTTTATTTTCTAATTTTGCAATAACTTCTAATAGTTGTACTTTTATGACTTTGATTAATAAAGCATTTTATACTCATTAATGAAAAAAATTACTTATTGCATATTCTAATTCTAAATATATTTTAAAAATCAGAGGATACAGAATTTTATAAAAGAGAACTGTTAGGTCTTACAACACAGACTAACATTAACATTTTGATATTGGGAAATTGCAATGCACCATTTCCACAGATCTAAAAAAATAATACTAAATTTTTTGGAAAATAAACCACAGACTTCTGAACAATAACCTGTTCTAGAAAGAAATTAAAACAAAAATTTAAAACTCACAGCAATGATGGAAAGTGAAAAAAAAATATACTAAAATCTATGAGACAAGGTGAAAGTGACCTCTCTTTGATCTGTAGGGTTTTATGACTTGAACTGAGTGTAACAATGAGGCAATGTAGAATGTAGAAGGAGCAGAAACAATGACTCATGTACAGTAGAACTGGAATCATATGGGCCGTATGCTCCGATGCAGACATAGCAGCATCCCCAAAACTTAACAAATTTACTGTATTGTCACTGAGCCAGGAGGAAATTTAATATTTATAGCAGAATGAGAATATTTAGCTAAAATATTATCTAGCAATAGGTAGGAATTATCTGTAGGGGAAAAATTTCATGCAGCTGTTACCCAGAAAAAGGAAGCTGTGACTATTAGTTTCTATACCCTCAATTCTAAAATGGAAGATTATAGTCTTGTCAGCAAAAACAAAAAGCTTCTCCTTTGTGTAAAATAATTCACCTCTGAATACTCTGCATGCCACTCTCTGATGCTAGACTCCCAGGAAACCTAATCTTCACCAAATATAGTTTCACAAATCCTACAGATGTTGATCCTCATTTTGTAGTACTCATGAATTAAAATAATTTTTTACTTAAAGGAAACTATCTAATTCTATTCTACCCTACTGTAAATCTTTTGTTTTAAAATACAACAACTTAATCTTTCTCAACATTTTTCACCAGTCACAGATATAATGACTTAATATCACAGCTCAAGATTTCTTGGCAGAGAGCCACAATCTAAGTCCGGAGATAAACTTTTGTCTTATGTAATTCCAAGCAAAATACACTCAAGTGAGTATTTAATTGAATTAATTAGTAAATTATAATTTCTTTTAAGTAATGTAATTGTTCTCAGCAGTGGCAAGAATCCTGAAATTTAAAATCCAATTTAAAATGTTTGACTACGTATATAGAACACAAATATGATGTTTATCTTTTTTTGTTAGACTCTAGCAAAATTTGTTTTCATTAAAATTTAACTATAGAAATAGCATTCTACATATATATTGTGGTGGTTTACTGTAACTTGCAGTATTTGCAATGCTAACTATTCATAGTAATACTACAATTATTCATAGAAATACTGCAACTATTCATAGAAAGAAAGAACAATGAAAAATATTGTTATCTGGAAAAAGTTTGGGAACTCTTTTTTATATTTATTTGTTTATTTTTAAAATGTCTTTTCTTTTCCCTATGTACCCCCATGCTCATCCTATCTGTGCTCCTCCCAATCTTTCCCAGTCTATCTTCAACCTCCACCCACCCCATCCCCCGATCTAATTCCCAAATGGGCAAGAAGGTGTATCAGCTCAGCATTGTAAGTCCACTTCAGGCAGGTCCTAGTTCCTCATCACAATATCAAGATTGGATTAGGTACTCCTCTGCAGGGAATAGGCTCCAAGGTGCCAGACCATGCACAGGAATACAGTGTGATCTCACCTTTCCAGGCTCCACATACTGCCCATGCCTATCTCCCCCCCATCCCACATTGTTCCCCAGTGACTGTTCATTATTCAGTGAGTTCTCCAGATCTCCACTCATCCATCTTTATGGAACTCCTCCTCATAATTCCTATTCCCTTGCTCACACAGATTCTCCTCCCCCTGTTCTCAGTTGGATCAGGAGCTTGGACCAGTGCTCAGCCATGAATCTCTGCCTCCACTTCCATTCATTGTTGGATGTAGTTTCTATGATGATACTTAGGGTGGTTATTTATTTGATTATAGGAAAAGTCTTGTTTGGGCACCCCTTCCACTATTGGTTAGACACCTAGCAAGTGACATCTTGTAATATCTTCTAGGGTTCTTTAGCACCTGGTATCTTTTCAACCCCATATTTACTTCCTTTATCAAGATCTCCACCTCTTTTTTTCTCCCTCTTTGTTTCTCCACACACAATCATCTCCTTATTTCATGATTTGTTCCCACCTCTTTTTGGTTGCTTCCTTTTATGACCTCTATTCGCTGAGGAGATCTTTATTTTCTCCTCCTGATGGAATCCTTGGATGTCTCTCTTCAGTTTCTTTTAATCCCAAACTGTTCAGGAGTTGTATTTTGTAGCTTGAGTATTTGCTTTTTGCCTAAAATCTACTTATGAGTGAATACATCCCATGCCTAACTTTCTGGCCATATGATACCTAGCTAAGGAGGATATTCTCCAAATCTGTATATTATTACAGAATTCATTGAAAATTAGTGTACACACAAGGAGTACTACTCAGTAGAAAAAAATTGACATCATGAAGTTTTCAGGTAAAAGAAAGGATCTGTAGAATATCATCCTGAGTGATGTTATACAGATACAGAAAGATAGACATCACATGTACTCACACATAAGTGAATTTTATATATAAAGCAAAGGATAAACAGGCTAAAATCCACAACCGCTAAGTAGCTACATAACAAAAGGAACTTAAAAGAAACATTCGTGGATTGCCAGGGAAGGGCATATAGAGAAGATCTCCTAAGTAAATTGGGATCAAAAGGTAAAGGGACCAAAGGAAAGTGGGAAGTGATCATGAAAGAATGGGATGATTGAGTGGAGAGAGCAACAGAGAAGGAGAACAAAAAAAAATAGATATATTGATAGAGGGAGCCATTGTGTGGTTAGAGAAAAACTTAACTTGGTGGCAAGAAAACACCCAAGACCCCACAAGATGACCCTGGCTAGAACCACGAGTAATAGTCAGGAGGGTACCTAAGTAAGACTTACCCTATAGTAATTAAAAAAACAAAACAAAACAAAACAAAACAAAAAAACCTTAATTGTCAACATAGAACCTTTATCCACCAACTAATAGAGAGAGAAGCAGAGATCTACAGCTAAGCACCAGGTTGAAGTCCCTGTCCACTTGAAGAGAAGGAAAGATTATATGAGCAAGAGATCAGGATTATGAGGAGGAGACCCACAGAGAAGGCCGACCTGAGTTTTTGGGAGCTCGCTGACTCTGAAATAACAGCTGAGAAAACATCATGGAAAGGAACTAAACTCTTCAAAGGTAGACACCTGGGCAGTTTGTGGAGCCTCTTACGGTAGGACCAGAGTTTTTTTCTTGTGCATGAACTGGCTTTTTGTAGTCCATAAAGACACAAAATAAAAGAATCAGATATTGAGAAATCTACAACTGTTTCTTTAAACTATTAAATAGTAGTAATGATGATGGTGACGATTTAACAAACAAAACCCACAAAGAACACTTCCAAACAATTTCTGTGTATCAAATTTTATTTTAATACCAATCAGATAAAAATACAATACAAAGAATACCAAAAGCCAATGATCCTGAGGACCATATATTTTAAAATTCCCAATAATATTTGCAACAAGGATACAGATATAAATGAAATGGTCAATTACCATGACCAAATGGCTTCATATCTGAAATTTAGAAATTGTTCATTGAACATAAGTCAATATACACTAAATGATACATATAAATAGACTTAAAGACAAAAATTCCATGATAATTACAATAGATACAAATAAAGGCTTTGATAAAATCTACCTTCATGAACAAAGTTCTAGAAAATGTAAGAAAGTGGGAACCTATTCAATATAATATATACCCTAAAGATGCACATTCACACTCCTTAAGCATTAGATCAACTGTGTTCATAGCAGCATTATTTGTAATAGCAAGAACCTGGAAAAAACCTAGATGTCCCTCCACTGAAGAACAAACTGTGGTACATGTACACAATAGAGTACCATTCAGCAGTAAGAAAAAATGGTATCCTAAAATTTGCAGGCAAATGAATAGAATTGGTGAATATCTTCCTGAGCAAGGTACCACAAACCCAGAAAGATAATCAGGGGATGTACTCACTCATTATTGGAGTTTTTTTAAAAAAGTAAAGAACATTCAAGCTGCAAACCACAACCACTGAATAGGATGGGATCTGAAAATAATATTTAATATAGTCTTCTGCTGTTCATTTGATCTCAACACTATTCATTCAATACAATGGCATTGTTACCTATTTCTTTTTTTTTTCTTGTCACCCTATTTTATACTATTTTTATTTTTTAGAAAATAAAGTCCTTTTTTTCATTAAAAATTCTCTATAGAGATAACCATTGGAAAACTGAATGTTTATATGTGAAAGACTGAAATTTAGACCAGAAGAATTCAGTTTCATAAAAAAGAAAAATCTTCTGTATAACTAGTGAAGAGGAAGTCCATATAACAGAAAAGAAGTTTTGTCAGTAATACATATAACAGAAGTTAATGTGGAGAATATATAATGAACTAACAGAAGAATCAAAGCACTAAATAAAGAAACAACAAAGACTCAAGATTGGAGCTAGGGAAGTCATGGATCTTGAAGAAGAAACTACAGTTGACACTTAAAAACCTAGCTGAAGTTCCGGGACCAAGTGCTGTCTGCAGAGTCCCAGCACATTATGGAGAGGGGGCAGATAAACTCTGCCTGTCACCATACCCACAGCTCATGTTGAGGGAATCTGCATGGCTACCCACCTCCACTAAGATAAAAGGCACAGATGACAGCCTATGTTGGAGAGGATGTGGAACAAGGGGAACACTCCTCCATTGTTGGTGGGAGTGTAAGCTTGTTCAGCCACTTTGGAATGCAATATGGCGGTTTCTCAGAAAATTGAGTATCAATTTCCCCAAGGACCCAGCAATACCACTTCTGGGTGTATACCCTAAAGAGGCACATTCACACTCCAAAGGTATTAGCTCAACTATGTTCATAGCAGCATTATTTGTAATAGCAAGAACCTGGAAACAACCTAGATGTCCCTCAACTGAAGAATGGATTAACAAACTGTGGTACATCTACACAATGTAATACTACTCAGCAGTAAGAAAAAATGATATCCTAAAATTTGCAGGTAAATGGATGGATTTGGAGAATATCCTCCTGAGTGAGGTATTACAATCTCAGAAAGCTAAGCAGGGTATGTACTCACACATTAGTGGTCTCTAAACAAACAAACAAGAAATAAAAGCCAAGTACACCCAAGCTGCAAACCACAACCACTGAACAGCTTGGGATCAGAGACACCCTGGACTGACCGTTCGGATACCACTCCAACTATAGGAACACCTGACTCACTCTTGAGGGAGGGGGGATAAAACAGGATTTGCCAGGAGTGGAGACTGATCCAATCATTATTGGGTCAGTGGGACCATAGGACTGTCTGCTGCCTGCCCAGGGTTGGGATGGGGAGTTTCGGAGAAGAAAAATGACCTGATGTGGTGGGAGGGGAAAGGGACCTTGAATAAGGATATACAGGGATGGAAAAAAAATTCAGAGGGAAAGATGAACACAAAGTAAATATATGTGTAGCAATCTTATTTGCATTATCACCCTTAATAAGTCATGCTTATGATTTTTATCCTCTTTATAGTTATTATTAACTTTTCAGCATTTTAAATTCATTTTACTGTTTTTTTGATAAATACAAAATAAATAAAGAAAAAAAAAAAAGAATCTACTCTAAGACAAAACCAGGCAATTAAACATAAATTAAAGACCCTGAATTGAATAAATCTTATTTAATGTTTAGAATAATAAAAAAAAAACCTAGCTGAATTCTAAACTATTTTCTAAATATTTGCCTTGATGCTGAGGGATAAGGGTAGTCCTCACCCTGAACCAAGTAAACTTGCCTTTGCATTAGATGAAACCATTACATAAAACCATAGCCAATCAAAATGAAATTTTGGATTCCTGTCCCATTGGATATATCTATACTATAATGTCTACACCTAAGGCTGAGAGATCATTTTTTAAGAAAGAGGGAGGAGGAAAAATTGTGAAATATACAGGAACAGAAAGTTCTTGTTATAATATTGTGTTTCCTAGAAATATAAAGAGCTGTATTTGTTAACTTTCACCAACATAGTTTCCTAACATTATTTGACAAGGGCAGCATCTATACTAACACGAAAAGAAGAAAGCTGATAGATCCATGAATTTGATAAAAACAAGGGATGTACATGTGAGAGACAGGAGGGAGTAAAGAGAAAAGAGAAATTTTTTAATTGAACAAAAATATCAAATATTATAAAAATATGTAAAAATAATGGTATATGGAATTCACAAAGCATAAAATTATTTAATGAAGCATTTCTTAGTAAATAAATCTATCTCTGATTATAAACATATATGAAACATCTTATTAGTATTAAATGGTGTTTATTTTAAAAACAAAAATATTGCTTACAAAACCATCAAACATTAAAATCAAGAAAGACACATTTAGCAGTTAGATGGAGAGAGCAGACAGTATTTCACGGAGGATAGGCCATTTTATGAAATAAATATTGTAGCTTTCCAGATATATTTATATCTTTAAATATGTAATAATAAAATATTATATTATGACATTTTCTGTATGCATAACTCTTTCTGCAAATAAGACAATTTAACATCCTTAAAAGTTTTTTTAATGCAACTAGGAATTTATTTTCTGAAAGTTGAAAATATTTGTTATGACTTAAATGTTCATCAGTCATGTACACATAGAAAAGATTGCTGTTTGAAAGTAGTGAATCCTAATTAATTCTTTAACATATCTACTGCTGTTATGCCACTCAGTTGTAACTATAGAAAGTAGACTCTTTGAAATCAGTAAATAAAATTTTAAATAGGAAGTGGTTTGTGTGTGTGTGTGTGTGTGTGTGTGTGTGTGTGTGTGTATACTACATTGTGTTAAAAAGCTAGTTTCAAATATTACTATATTTATCATACAATACCTCATTTTCATGAGGTGTTATGAAAGTACATCATTTAGGTAAATGGAACTCCAGTATTAATTCAAAAGTCAATGAAAAATCAGTGAATCTGACAGTATGCTAAAATATTAGACATATGTTATAAGTTGTGATATTTTCATTATCTTGGTGAATATCATCAACTGATGTAAAGATCAGATAGCTGACATAAAATAACATCTAGATAATGTCAAAATTTACAATAAAATTTCAACACAAAATTTAGTTTTTCTGATGTTGAATACTGTAATATTTCCTACAAGATATTCCTAAACATTTAGAATTATATATGCAACAAAATGTTTATAATTGCATTTATTACTACCATGGATTGATTAGCTGAACTAGAAAGCATATGATATAATATGATCTCTAGATGAAGGGATAGATTTCATACAAGTGCCTATAAGAAATACATAGATCAAAGAAACAAGACTTAGGTTACATTCAGATGCTAAAGACAATATATATCTTAAGTTGTTTAGGCTATTATTTATTTTTTCCAAATATTTTCTTATGAGAATAAAATATAAATTGTTACATTTAAAAACATATTATCCAATATTGTTTATGTTTTCTTGTCATTTGAAAACACTTGCTAATGACACTGGTAGGCCCCAGTAATTGTCAGAAACACATAATGAAATCAATTATTATTATGTAAAGATAAAATAACTGGGTAAGTCAGCATGTATTACTTACTTTCTATCCTAGAGTGAGAAATGTAATGATAGAGGTAATTATGTGCTCATAGAACATGTATGTTGATTAAATAGTGCACCATTTATGCAAAAACAAAGAAGATGATTATTTCTAGTTAAGTCATGCTTTTTTATAAAATTATGAAGCTTATGTATTATTGATTTTTTTCTAATTTGTTCAACTGATTAGACTTTCAAGGCTCTGGATATCATTCATTTTTCTTAATCCTATGAAAACCCAGTTCTGAATAGATATTTTCTAATTATATGTAAAGAATATCCTCTCAAGAGAGGTATCACAAACCCAGAAAGATAGTCACCAGATGTACTCACTCAATAACTAGACTTTAGACATAAAGCAAAAAAAAAAAAAAAAAAAAAAAAAAAAAAAAAAAAAAAAAAAAAAAAAAAAAAAAAAACCTAAACTGCAAACTACAACCCCTGAACAGTTTGAGATTAGAAGGAATTTAAGAGAGACATCCAGGGATTTTCCTAGGAAGAGAAAATAGAGATCTCCTTAGCTAAACGGAAGCATAAGGGCTTGCAACCAAAAAGACATGAGAACAAATTATGAGAGAAGGGAGTGATTAAGTGAGAGTAGCAACAAAGAGGGAGAAAAAGAAAAATGAGATGGAGATCTTAATAGAGGAAGCCAATGTGAGTTTGGAAAGAGACCTGGTGCTAAGGAAACTTCTAAGAACTCACAGGACATTCCTGACTAGGTCTTCAGCCAATAGCAAAGGGGTGCCTGGACAGAACTTCTCCTATAATCAAATGAAGAACTACCCTAAATGTCATCACAGAACCAACAGACAACAATCAATAGAGGTGGAGGAAAAGATACATGGCTGAACACTTGGCTGAGCTTCTGACCCAGCCGAGAGGGGTGTGAGGAGAATCTGTATAAGCAAGGGGATAAGGATTATGAGGAAAATTTCCACAGTGATGACTGGCTGGAGTTCTGGAGAGCTCACTGAATCAAGAACAGCCACTGGGGAACCATCTGATAAAGAAGCTAGGCCCTCCAAGGGTAGGAAACTGTTGATTGGCATAAGCAGTATGTGGAGCCTTAAAGGGTGGGATCAGGCTGTGTTTCTATGCATGGGCTGGCACCTTGGAGCCCATTCCCTGCAGAGGATCACCTAACCCAGTCCTGATATTAGGATGAGGAAATTGGTTTTGCCTGAAGTGAATACACCATGCTGAGCTGACCCACCTTGGGACTTTCTTGCCTTTTGGGGAGGGGATAGGGAGAGGAGAGGCTGAAGAATGACTGGGAGGGATTGGGAGTAGGGAAGGGAGGGGGAACAAGGAGATAAATGGGGGAAAAAAAGACTTTATTTTATATAAAAAAATCTTCTGTCCACATGTTTGGTGTACCTTTCAAATAAGAGGAAGTGTAGTTATTTATTTTGAGAAATTGGTAACAGTGAACACATCCACTGAAACACTGATTTTTGTTATAATTTTCATACTTGAGCCTTTGAAAATGATTTTTATATCATTTTGTTTTATGAAATATGTATCAGAGCAGTCATCTAAGGTAAAAAAAATAGGAAAAGACATGTACTATTGAAAGATGCAGACATGTTCGAGAATGAATTGATAGTGTTATTTGTCTAGACTTCTGAGAATAGAGAAACAGCACTTTAACTAACAGTGCTTTTTTTTTGAGCCCCACCTGGGTAGTGAAGGTATGTGGCATGCCTTAGTCTTTCCTGCTGTGATAATTTGTCTGTGGTTTAGAAGTATATGTAGATAGGCACCAGCATTTTACTTCTTTTCCAAAGCTCTAAATTTTCTTTTTCAAATGGCTACACATTATTTTACAAAAAAAAAAAAAAAAAAAAGATAAAATAATGGCAATATATATTGTTTCAGAGGATTCTAATTTTGGCTAAAATGTTTTTAAGATTGACAAAATATTTTTAAAATGTTGATAAATGTAAGCACAGAAGTAGAATTATAAACAATAAACTTTTTGGTTTGTTTGTTATTTGTTTTATGTTTGCCATGGTACTCTCCTATTTTAAAAATTGATAATCTATTTTTATTGGAAGTCACTGTTAAATTTGCTTTGAGTTTTTTGTTTGGGGAAATACAGAGGTCTGCTTCATTTTTACCTAGTCATTTGTCCCCTGGTATGAAATTAGTGGTTTTCTTTATAGCAACTACTACAATGGTGTGTGGCCTTGAATTTTCAGATGAAACCACAAAACCTATGAAATGGAACACAGAAAGTATTTTTCTGGGGTTAATTGCTTCAGAGCAGTTTTAAAGTAGTGTAAATCTGATTTACATACAACATAGATAATTTGGGTTTTGATTTGTTACTGCATTGATATATCATGTCTGACTTCATTCTTAGTTTGAAAATTATAATATTTAAATATAAATAATTAACCATGTAGATTATAAAAATTGAAATCAAAGTAGGATGCCAGATGCTAAAATGATATAATTTAATACACACACTGTGGATTCTTCCATAATAGTTCCAGCATGATTCAACCAACTCATTTATCTGTCTGATGTCTTCAGCAGTAAAAATCCTAACTTTAAGCTCTGGAACACAACCAAAAACAGTCGCAATAGGTTACATTGTTTGTGAAGTCTCCAGGATCTTTTCTGGTCAAGTGTTTGAAGAGTGTCTCTCCATTCTTAACACTGGGTTTCTTTTTAAAAATAGTCTATGGATATTCAGGGGAGGATTTTCATCTCTTATAGTGTACTACAAATTGCAACATGTGTATGTGTTAGTATATACAAGTATGTATGTATGTATATATAAGTACATTAATACCTATTTTAAAACATGCTTAGAAAATAATATGCTCTTTTATTTGAAAAAATTTACACACAGACTAAATATGGTAGAAAGTTGTGTGTGAAACCTAAATCTCTAAGACAGCCAGCCTGAAACTACAATGAACAGCCTTCATAATATCTTCTGACTTCAGTGGAAGGTCAAAATTTACATTTCCAAGGTCCTAAAGTTCTCATTATTATTCAGAAATTTAAACATCCTTCATTTGGCTTCAGAATTATACATCTGGCAGCTGAAAAGAAGAATCAAATAATTTTTAAATTTCAGTTTTTTTGCTATACATCTATAGTTAGTTGTTCATCAGAAAACACATATATAGCATTTCATTCTTTCTTTGATTGTAGGTGAACAGAAATTACATTTAACTGTTTAAATTGATAAGGCTTTCCCTTTAATTAAAAGGGTATTTATTGAAGATAGTTAGATAGGAAGCATAAATCATTATTATTAAAGCACAGTAAATTTTCCCACTGGTAGCCATGATTGTCATTTAAAATGTTTAAATAACCACTGCTACTCAAAATGTTTCTGGCTTGGTAACCTAGTAATAGGTAGAATAATCATCTTTATAAAAATAAAAAACTGACAACCTCAAAAATTTAATACTATATTAAAAGATAAACTTCTGTTATCTCAAATGACAGTGATAAAATTTTGAATATGTACAATTTTTTCCTGAATATGCTTTTAAAATAATCTACTAAAGACTTAACCAAAGCAAAACATATTTAAATTAAAATTCCAATTTAAAAACTGACACTAGTTTATGTGCGGAATAGTTCTGAAAGCTATTTTTAATATATCAATTTTAACTGAGAAGAAATTACATATATAATGATGTTAGAAGTTCAATAGTTAAAAATTAAGATATATATGATCACTCTACTTTTTATTATTCAACTTTGGGGGTTTCCTTAACAGTTGTGAATGTAGTTGTTATTATAAGAAAAAAATGTTCATTCATCTGCAAGTAGATGATGTCTGGTCTCTTGATAACAGTAAATGTTTACTAGATTTCTATTTTTTTCATAGAGTGATACTTATAATAAATAACTAATATATTTAGATATTTCTCTCTTAAAATATTATTTAGATGTAGAGATGGCTCAGCAGTTGTGTGTCTGTTGCTCTTGCAGAATACTTGAGTGAATACCCACATAGAGTGACTCACAGTTGCTCATATTTCTCAATATAGAGGGATTCAATGTCTTGATCTCAGAAATGCTTTCATATATGTGCACTTAAACCTCATACACATACACTTAAATGAATAGAACAAATATAATAAAACCTTATAGTTGCATGCTATGAATTTTAGTTTTGTCATTTTCTTTTATGCTTGCATGTTATTAATTCTAGAAATCTCAATATCTTGACTTGCTTATGAAACAAAAGATAAATCTACTTCATATGTCATTAAACTTCAATGGCCTTCATAAATAATTTAGAAAACAATGCAACCACTTAACAAACTTCCATAAAAATAACTTTGTTTCTAGTAAATATTTTATGTTAGCTGAATAGTAAACAGGAATGAACTAACCAAACATTGGAGGCCCAAGAAACAGCACCAACAAATAATCAGAAATATTGTTAATCATGTCCCTTGGGATAATTTCTATTATTTTCAGATGGCAAAAATCTGTGAGCTAAAAAGGCCTTTACTTATTGGTTTTAGTATCCTAAAATATTATTCATTCAAATTTAACTAACATAACGATTAACATTTTTAATTTTGTCTAGCTAATATCTATATAAAATTTAATGTATTTACTTTTTGAGAATTCTTCATATTTACAGAGTTTAACTGGGAATGTGCTTCTGTAGAGAGCTGCATTGTACCGCCCCCTAAGGGTTTCCGCCTTCCACCTTTCCGATGATGAGTGCTCTCGGGAGTAAATAACTTCTTATTGGCTGTAGGCAAGGATGGTGGTTTGCTTCCGCGTCCTAGGACCTATGGGCGATGTCCACATGGCATACCGGGTTTGGAGGCCCAGAGGGTATTTAGTCAGGAGCAGGCTTCCCCCTGGAGGCGTTCGTCTAAGAGTGAGAGTGTGAGTGAGTGAGTGACTGAGTGAGTGAGTGAGTGAGTCGTTTGTCAGAAGTCAGAAGATTGTTCAAGGTCCCGAATAAAGCTGCTGGAGAGAAGGATCCAGTGTTGCGTCTTCCTTGCTGGAGAGGTTACGAGCCACTTGCTTCCATGTGATTGAGTACATTTGCTAAAACCAATATTCTTTTAAAAATAGAATTGTGTAATGTCAAACAATGTCTCTGAATAAGTCTATGGTCATAAATAGTCTCACAAAGGTCATCTCTTTTGACTCGACATTTTATCATTCAGTTAATTGAACCCACATTGACAGTTGTTTAAAACCTATCATATACTTTTATAATTGTTCAGGAATATATTTTTAAAGAATCCTTCTTTCTCCTTTCCCATTCTTTCACTTTATACTCACAGTGCTTTACTTTGGGGTCACCAGTAGACAAATTTAAATCAGCTTCTAGTAACCAGCAAACTACTGCAAAAATTAAAATTCCTTGTCATCCCTCACCACTATCCCAGTCTGAACCCTCTAATTCAGATAAAGTCTCTCACTCTATTATCTCTCTCTCTCTCTCTCTCTCTCTCTCTCTCTCTCTCTCACACACACACACACACACACACACACACACACACACTATGACATATTATTTTAAAAGTACAAAAAAATAACCAAAATGAGGTCATTAAGAAAAGAGTTAAATTTCAAAGGAGTGCCTAGAGATTTCAAACTATTTTGCTAACAAGTTTTGAGTACACCAAGCATGCATAATTCTTGTGGGGCTAACTTTTCCTTGGCCCTATATTTGCTTAAGATAGTTCAATATCCCTGCCACCTGTTTCTACAGATGCAAAGAGGAATCTCCCAGCTCCTCCAAATAGTCTGCATCTATCCTTAGCTAAAAATAGTTTGCTTTCACCTTAAAAACATCCTAGTCTTGCAACGGCTTTGACTAAGAAGGAGAGTCATGACGATTCTGGGGACAAAATTTAACAGTTTTAAATTAATGTTAAAGTACTTGAATCTCTTACATAAATAAGAAAATAAGCTTCAAAATTGAGACTCAATTTCCCTTCAGGGTCAATTAGTTAATAAATAAAAGTTCAGGTTTGCTCTTAAAATTTTACTTATTTGGTTTCATAAATCGGTACCTTTTTTTGTTAACAGGCTTCCTTCTTTGACCCTCTGTGGCCTGAGCTAGGTCCCATTGGTTCTCTGTGTTGAACCAATTCTGTACGCCACTGGTCTCATCAGTTACATAAGGATTAAGTTTGCTGAGAACCTCCATTTTGTGTTTTATTTGTCGAGGACAATAAAATGTTGAAAATATTATTGGTATCACAGTTCTCAAGACTTGATGAAATTAAATACACTATCAGCTGAAAGATGTTTTAAGAGTTCTTTTGTGTATCACTGATTCTTTTTTATTTATAAACATCTGAAATTTTTATTTTTAAAAGATGAATTTTTTCCTCTACCAAAAGGGATTCCTGAATGTCTACTCCTTGTTACAACAATCTTGTAAGAGATTGTTGATAGTAGCCTGGTTTCTTTGCTTTATGTGTCAAATCCACTTATGAGTGAGTACATCTTGCTGAGGTGTGTTATTTCATTCAGGATGAGAGTTTATAGCTCTATCCAATTACATGCAAATTTCAGAATGTCTTATATTTATTTATTTACTTCTTTATTTATTATTTCTGCTGAGTATTATGCCATTATGTAAATACATCACATTTTTTAAAAGGTTTATTCTTCAGATGAGGGGAATCTAGGTTGTTTCCAGTTTTTGGCTACTTCAAATAATGTTGTTATGAACACAGTTTTGAGATAATGTCTTAGTGGTAGGAATATGCACCCTTTGAGAATATGCCCTAGTGATATTGCTGGATCATCAGGTAGACTGATTCCCAGTTTCTTGAGAAACCACCATACTGATTTCTAAAGTAGCTGTACAAGTTTACATTCCCACCAGCGATGAATGAGTATTCCCCTTAACCCACATCCACTCCAGCATGTACATGGCCTGGTAACTTGGAGCTTATTCCCTAAAGAGGAACATCTTTCATATCCTTGATGTTAGGGGGCAGAACGTGATCCTTCCTCAACTGGATATGCGTTGACTCACCCTGGAAATCCTTACATTCATTGATGAATGGATGGGGGGATTGGGTGGGAAGAAACTGGCAGAGGACAGGAAACAGGGGAAAAGGAGAAACAGTGGTAGGTGTGTTAAAAATATTTTAAAAATAAAAAGGAAGAATTAAGTGGAGTTACATTTTCTCCATAGCTACTTGATATTTGTATATTCTACTTTATTTAAATATTAATGAACTATGTTTCATTAAATGATTTTCAAACATTAATTTAGCCTTTCATTCTGGATGTAAACACAGGAAGTCATCAGCTTGTGTCTCTGGATTTACTTGCACATTTTTTTTTGCTTACAATGTTGAATCTGCTCTTTAAAAGTGGTGGAATAGTTTACCATTTCCTTCTTTAATATTCACATAAGCATTATACTAATTTTCTTGGGGTCCAGATGTTCTGTGTTCCCTATCTCAAGTACCAACTCTGATCCAAATGTATCCTCATATTTGAAGAAAACTGAAGGCATGAGGTTAAAGCTGAAGATGAACATCTTTTAGTGAAAAACAAGGTCACAGTGTCAAGGAATAACTCAGATAAGGAGAACAAGCATACTGTTTGGGCAAGTTCTGTTTACAATATTTAGCTAAATAGTATACAAACAGAAGTTGGAAAAATACTTATTCATTCTTGAAGTTAATCATGAGTCTTCACCTTTTTCTAACATTACACTCTTTTACAGGTCCTTTGTTATTCAAGGATACACTGTCCACTTCAATTAGTATCCAACATTGGGCTTGACTGACTCTCATTTACTCAAGATGAAAAGTTGTATAGGTTTGAAGAAAAAAAGTTTATTAGCATGTAGAACATACTGACTGGACACCATCAAGTATCAGAGTACATACTAGACTTCCAAAGTATACAGAAGCTCTATGTCTCTTACTAATATATTGAAGTTAAGGAGAATCCAAATTAATAAGGATGATTTAGATCAATATTTACATTGAGTATAAAGTACACTTTTCAAAAAAGTAAATATAAGTTTCCAAAACTTGACAGAAAAACAAGAACAACTGCAAAATGTAAACATAAACAATAAAATTCTTTAGTATTTGGAGGTTTTTAATATTTTTAGTCATTAGGAAAATGGAAATCAAAACCACTTCAAGATTATATCTAATACTTCTCAGAATGACTAAGTATCACAAGGAACAGCTAATGCTGGAGTACATGGAGAGTGCTAAATCTGTAGATTGCTTTTGGTAAGATTGTCATTTTTACTATGTTGATCCTGTCTATCCAGGAACATGGGAAATCTTTCCATTTTCTGATATCCTCTTCAATTTCTTTCTTCA
Organism: Sigmodon hispidus; assembly: GCA_004025045.1. Lineage (NCBI taxonomy): Eukaryota > Metazoa > Chordata > Mammalia > Rodentia > Cricetidae > Sigmodon > Sigmodon hispidus. Next base: position 75,879 of record PVIH01001531.1, read on the forward strand.
GTAATTAAAGTTTTTGTCAAATAGATCTGTTACTTTTTTGATTATAGTAACATTGAGGTATTTAATGCCATTTGCAGCTATTATAAAAGCTGATGTTTCCTGTATTTCTTTTTCAGCCATTTTTCTTTATTGTATAGGAGGGCTACTGATTTCTTTCAGTTCATCTTATATCCTGCTACATTGCTGAGGTGTTTATCAGCTGTAGTAGTTCCCTGGTAGAATTTTGTGGATCACTTATAAATACAATCATATCATCTGCAAATACAGATAGTTTCACTGCTTTTCTAATTTGTATACTATAAATGTCCTTTAGTTCTCTTATTGGTTTAGCTAAAACTTTGAGAACAATATTGAATAGATATGGGGAGAGCAGACAGCCTTGTCTAGTTCCTGATTTTAGTGGGATTGCTTTGAGTTTTGCTCTATTTAGTTTGATGTTGGTCACCTACTTCTTATAAATCACCTTTATTTTATTTTTCCTGTATTCCTGATCTCTCCACGACTTTTATCAAAAAGAAGTTTTGGACTTTCTCAAAGGCTTTTTCAGCATCTAAGAAGATGATCATGTGTTTTTTATTTCCTTCAATTTGTTTATATAATGTATGACATTTACAGTTTTTCGTATGCTGAACCATCCTTGCATTTCTGGGTTGAAGCTCACTTGTTGATCATGGTGGATGCCTTTTTTGTATATTGTTGTAATCGGTTTGCCAGAATATTGTTGAATATTTTTTGCATCAATGTTCATGAAAGAGATTGGTCTGTAATTCTTTTTCTTAGTTGCACCTTTGAGTGGCTTGCTTATGAGGTAATTGGGCTTCAAAAAGAGTTTGGCAACATCCCTTCAGTGTCTACTACATGGAACAGTTTGAGGAATGTTGGTATTAGTTCTTCTTTGAATGTCTGGTAGGATTCTGCAGTGAAACCATCTGGTTATGGGCTTTTTTAATTTGGGAGACTCTTAATAACAGCTTCAATGTCCTTTGGTGTTATAGGTCTGTTTAGGTCTTTAATCTGTTCTTGATTTAATTTTGACAATTGGTACTTGTCCAAAAAACTGTCTACTTCTTTTAGGGTTTCCATTTTAGTAGAGTATAGATTTTTGAAGTATGGCCTGACAATTCTTTGGATTTCCTGAGTGTTTGGCATTATGTCTCTCTTTTGTTTTTTGATCTTTTTAATTTGGATATTCAAATTGATGAACATCTGGGTAATACTATCAAAGATCTTTACGGATTACATCATACCTCAAAAAACTACTTGAGTCAAGAACAACAAGATCTCCATGCCATCTGGACTGAGGCTGTCTAATTAATAACAGATTTGTAGGTACCAAGTTTATAAAACATTACAGGAACATACTTTCTTGTTGGCCTCATCTGAGGCTGGCTTTTTGAAGATCTTTCAGTATGGAAATATTTCAGAACTACTTGGAAACCAAATATGGGATTCAGAAATCAATGAAGGAGGCATTCTTTTGTCTATTGCTACAAATAACTCCCAGATACATAAAGGATAAATTAATGAATGACTTTGTGGTAGCAAGACACCTTTAAGCCATATTGCAGTGTGTTGGCCTTTGCAGAACACTCCAAGGAATGGCAAACTAATGCTTGGCAGCAAAGGATGCCTTCAGTGTGTGGTTGCATGGACAAGCTTTGAGTCTAGGTCCTTTAAATTCCATTTAGGCAGCTACAGGAAGTTCAATCAACCCTTCAAAGGTAGGGCCTAATAAGAAACACATATCTGGGTTGCTACCTTGCCTCAGGATGTTGCATAGTAAGTCATCTTAAGCTCATAATATCTGGCTGGCAACACTTTTTCCCTGTTCTTTTTGTGTTCTTAAGACTCAACTAGTTTATAATTTAATAGAATAAGCCTAAAATTTCTCTTACAACAAACTTTCCTATTATTTAATGCCAGGCTTTTTTTTTTTTTTTTTTTTTTTTTTGTCTAAACCTGTGTTGAGGCTCAGGATTATTTCCAGGGGTCAGAGACACTCATAAACACACTTGGCAGGTGGTCGAATGACGTAGTGAGCTACTAATATGTCTCAAAAGTCTTCCGAAGAGGTGAAAATCATCTCTGAGTTTGTTCAAAGTGTTTACAGTCAGTATCAGCAGTAGTGTGCTATGGAAGTTATACTTGGGTCTCTGATTATAAAATTTAACTACAGATTCTGACATCTCCATCATACACACAACTTGGCATTATTAAAAATGAATTTCCATAAGCTTCTACAATCTCCTTCTTTTTCTAATTTCTCCATAATAAAATCTAGGTAATAAGAGAGTTCTTGTTAAATAAGACTAGTTGGAACTATAGGATAAAAATTTATTATTCAGACTCATTATATGAATGAACAGAATTTTGCCTTAACATTGGTTGTTCTGTTGTTTGTGGTGGAATGTTCTTTATGCTGTAAATAAAGTAACTGATTTGGCCTATGTACAGCACAGTAGAAGTGGGCGGAGAATCAGAGGGCAGGCAGGTAGGAAAAGGTGGAGTTAGTCAGTCTCCATCTGGTCCCCAGAGAAGCAGCAAGTAGGAATCCAGGTGAGCTACGGGCTTTCGGCCACATGGTGGAAAGATAAATGGAAATGTGTGAATTAAGATAAAAGAGCTAGCTAGTAATGTGCTTAAGACATGGGCCAAACAGTGTAAAGGATATAAGCATATGATTCATTTCTTTGGGGGACAAAAGTCACTGCGAACGAGATTCCAATCACTGCTGCATGCACCAGGTCACAAACCTCCCAGACCCAAAATGGGCCGGGAAACTTACTACAACAGTTGTTTTGTTTGTTTGCTTTGATTAAAAGAATCTCTTTATGAAAATAAAATGGCTAAAAAAAGAGAAGAAGAAGAAACTGAAATGTCTGAGAAACAAAGAAAAGTTCAATATCTTTAGTTATTAGGAAAATACAAATCAAACCACTTCAAGATTATATCTAACACTTATCAGAATGGCTAAGGTTAATATCACAAGGAACAACTAATGCTGGAGTAGGTGTAGCACAAAAGGAAAATTCCTGCCTTGCTGGTGGTAGTGAAAACTTGTACAGCTACTATGAAAGTAAATATGGAGATTCCTCATAAAGTTTTAAATTCATCTGCCTCAAGACCCAGATATATTCTCAAAGAGAATCTGGCATATTCTCAAAGAAGCCTTCTTCTATCACAAGGATATTTGATGAATCACATTCATTGCAGCTTTATTCATAATAGCCAGAAACTGGAAAAACAGAATTTGGATATTCCTCAACCAAACAATGGATAAAGAAAATGTGGTACATGTACAAAATTGAGTAATAATAGGTTGCTTAAAAAAAAGACAGTGTGAAATTTGCAAGCAAATGGATTGACCTAGAAAACAATAATCCTAAATGAGGTAACCTATACCTTGAATTATAGATATGGTATTCACTCTCTTATAAGTAGATTTTACCCATTAAGGAAGTGATATTCAAGCTACTATTAAAACCCATATGGAGTTAAATAAAGAAGAGAGATGTAGGGTGGTACCATGGATCTCCTTGAGAAGAAAAAAAGAACAGATCTTATGGGTAGAGTGGTGCAAGGCAGAAGACAAGGTGGAGAGTCATTTGCCAAATGAGATTAGATAGAAAGAGAAAGTGAATAGAAAGATAGCTGAAATTGGGGATGGGGAGATCGGAATGGTATGGAAACTCGGTACAGTGGAGAATTTGTAAGATGTATGATTATTCTAAACAGGATTCCCAATAATAAAGGATATGGAATTTTATCTGACTATCTATTACCAGGAGATTAAATTATTCATCAAGGGGGCTTTCATGCAAATTCCCAAATAACCCATTGATCAATTCATTAAAACAAAGAATTGCTCTATGCAAACTGAATAAAGGGCCCCATTGCTGAGGTCAAAACCAACACAACTCATTGAGAATTAAGAGTCAAGCTGCCGTCTACATGGAGCCTATTCCTAGACATACTGATCTCTTAAATGCCAGAAAACAATCTCAGGCGACCAAAGAGAAATATGAAACCAATTCAGCCTCAAAACTTTTGACCCACAATCAGTCCTATTTGCAAAATATTAAAGATCAATAGTGGCACAGAACTTTTGGAACTATCCCTGCAATGTCTGATTTGAGTTATAGTCCACTGCACAACAAAAAGCCCATACCCAACATGGCTTAGATAACCAAGGATGAGGTAGTAGATGGCCCAGAGACCTACAACAAAAGCAAAACCTAATGGTCTAAGAAAAATATCAATACAAGTACTTCTAATGATATTCTGCTACACTCATAGTCCAAGGCCGCATCTATTCATCATCAGAAAAGCTTTCTCTAACAGCAGCTGGGGAAATTTGCAGAGACTTACAGCTCAATAATACTAAGAGAAAGATAGATTTTATGACAAAGAACTCTAAATGGTATATTTACATCAAATCTTTCAATTTTGAGCTCAAGGAATCTTCCAGAAGAGGAGACAGAAAGACTTTAAGAGCCACAGAGTATGGAGAACACAAAGAGAGCAAGGTTCTCTGAAACCGATAACAAAAGTATACATGGCATTACCCACAAAGAAGCAGAAAGTACAGGCCTATATGAGTCTACAACTCAGGTCCTCTGAGTTAATATTATAACTATTTTCTTAGTATTTTTATGTGAAAACTGAATGTGAGAAAGAGGGTGTCTCTGTGTCTGCACTGAGGACTTTTTATTTTTTCCTATTGGTTGGCAGTGTCCAATTTTGATATGATATTTATTTTCTTCATATTATTTCTTATTCTGTCATGTTTGGTTGTTATCTCTTAGGGTGGCTATTCATTTGATTATGGAGGAAGTCCTGTTTAGGCAACAACTTTGCTGTTGTTTGGAGACCTAACCAGAGATATCCTGTGAGTTCTTGAAGCTTTCCTTAGCATCTGATCTTTTTGTTAATTATAAGTAATATCACTAGCCAAAGCATAAAAAATAAGTAACCTCATTCTTAACTGTAAGTATTTTACCATAAAGATTTGACTATATTCTTCTACTTATATTTACAAAATTACTAATTTAGCTGTTCTCTTAGTTATGAATGTGCTTATATGTCTTGTAATAAATTATCAAGCACACAGGGCAGCTGGCCATTTTCTTTCCTTTTTTATAGATAGCCTCATTATGAGTCACCAGTGTATATTTAAATGCTTTTGACATGTGGTACAAAAAATCTAAATTTATACAGTTATATATTAGCTGCAGCCTGCCTCATTGATCTAACTTTATGATCGATGCAATTTAGAAATGGTCTGTAAGACTTTAGATCTGTGTGCATTGCTATTTAAATATTTTATGATTAAAATATGTCTCTCTTTTAGAAGAGGCAATCCGCAGAATATTTTCAAAAAATCTTTTCATACTGTTCTTTATTCAGATTAGATTCAGTTGTGTAATTTAAAATACTTTTTCTTCATATTAAATATTAAGTGAAACACATTAACTATTGAAAGATTATAATTACTAATTCTGTTTATAAAATTATTGACTTTTTGAGCTTCAATATATGAGTTCTAAAAACTGAACTTGTTTCTTTTGGAAAAATAATATCTGATTTTAATTAGTGGATCAGTTTTAAAGTCTGTTTCTATATAATTGTTTATCATTAAACAGTTGGTATACATGCTATTTTGAGAATTTAACTTAAACCTTTTTGCTAGGCAAATGGTTTTTATCCCGTGGTTTTACCAACATGAATTAGTCTTTTTTCTTTCTTTCTTTCTTTCTTTCTTTCTTTCTTTCTTTCTTTCTTTCTTTTTTTCTTTTAGAAGACAATATTGCCAGTTAAGCATTTGTTTGGTACTTTTAATATAGGGGTCAATTGACAACTGGTCTGTGTGTGTGTGTGTGTATGTGTGTGTGTGTGTGTGTGTTTCATACTAATGCCAAGAATGCTATTTCTGCTCTAACTGTTCATAACTTCATTTTTCAGTACCTTTTCACTGGTATATTTGTAAGCCAAAACAATTATAAAGGTCTTTCAGCATTGTCATACTCTCCCAGGTGGCATATTTTCTCATACTTGTCTGTGTTTATTGCTCCAACCAAGTTTACATTCCCTTTCCTACCACTTTCTTTGATCCATAAAAAGACAACAATAAACATATTTGGGTTTCATGAATGTCAGTGCTTTCTAAATATCTCAATCTCTCAAGTGTCCTTCATAAGCCAGGCCCCTACTGTGTTTTGCTCTCCTACACTGCTCTTTTCTTAATTAATGACCACTTAGAATACACCTTTAAAGCAATATTTCTATTTTCCATAAGGCTGCAATTTATTTTAAATTACCCTTTGCTGTTTGTAGCACCTTAGCATTTTGTCATGCCATTTAAACTATAATTTCTAATGTTTCTTTCTCTCTTTTTTTTAATAATACGGTATTAACAGTCAAGGCATGGTGTCATATGCTTTATATCCATTGTCCTTCTTATTTTTTGTTTAAAAATTGTGTTTTTTTTTTTATTTTACATACCAACCACACTTCTTCCTTCCTTCCACTCACTCACTTCTCAGCTTCTGTACATCCCTCAACATCCTCTATTCATAGAGAGTAAGGCTTTTAATGGGTAATCAACAAAGTATGACATATCAATTTGATATAGGATTTCCAGTTCCCTCATTCCAACCCCCCCCCATATCAAGGCTGAGCATGATATCTTTCTATAGGTAATAGGGTTCCAAAAAGCCATTTAATGTACTAAGTATAAAACCTGGTCTCACTACCAGAGACCCCCCAAAACTGCCTGAGCCACACAATTCTCATCCATAATTAGAGGAGTCTAGTATCATTCTATGCCATTTTGTCAGCTATCAATCCAGAATCAGGGAGCTCCCAGTATCCTGGTCTGCTATCTCTATGGGATTCCCTGTCATGATCTTGACTCCTTTGCTAATAAAATCCTTCCTTCTTCTCTTTAACTGGACTAAGAGCTTGTCCCAGAGTTTAGCTGTGGATCTCTGTATCTGCTCTCATTAGTTACTGGAAGAAAGTTTTATGATAGTAACTGGAGTGGTTATCAATTTGATTACATGAGAAGTCCAGTTTAGGTACCCTCTTTACTATTGGTCTCTAATGTTTCTTTGAATAAGTTTTTTCAGAAATATCTGCAATATTTTTAAGATTCAAACTGCATAAAATATATATTTTGTCTTCTCCTTTTTTTTGGTCCATATATCTAGCATAGTATCTCTAGTGCGGTGATACATATTTAATAAAATTAATTTGGAATATGAGGTGAACCACAAAAACAAGGAGGAGAGACCCACACCTTTAATCCTAGCTTTTGGACTGTGAAACACAGTAAGTTAAGAGAGATGGGAGGAGCAAGAGAAGAGGATTTTTCAGCTTTCCATGAGACTTTTTGGCTGAGGACTCAAAGACATTCTGTTGGAATATTACTGGAGACAGGCCTAGGGAGTTAGTTGGGTGACTGTGGTTTGCTTTTGATATTGAAGGTTTCTCCGTATATCTGGCTCTAGTTATTTATTATATAATAGCTAGAGTTTATGCAACATTTGGCACTCATATTTGTGCACAAATTCACAAAAAAGGCACTTACTGGCCTAAGCTATACATGGTCATTGGAGTCAATACTGGCTATCTAGGTGTTTCGTTTAGAGTTATACTGTTGCTTTAGATAGAGCCCACCACAGTGTTTCTTCTCAGTATTCACCTGGGTAACTTTTTTAGGCAGTTACTTTCCTGCCCTAGTGTGGTTTGGTTTTGATTTTTAGACCCTCTTTTTGTTCAACTACTATACTAGGGAGCTACCCCATTTCACAGTCATCTGCGTCATCATTGACAACAAGTTTGATGAGTAATTTTTTTTAAAGGGGAATTTTTTTAACACACACAGAGAATTTTTTCCTACATTAAAAATGAGTAAGAGTAGCATGATGAAAATTTGTTGTGTTTTTCTTTGAAATTACTCTAGACAATTTGAAACTGGAAACAGTAAAGGATAAAATAAAGAATATAGATGAGATTTCGACAATATCTATTATACATATTATTTGTTTAATTTGTGCTGTTTTATTATTTAAAATGTCAGGTAATGTGCATGCCAAGATGAAAGTGTTTAGAAAAGAAGCCTGTTAAAAGATAACCCAGAGATATTTAGACCCAATTTCAACATTGTCATGTAATAATATAAAAAAGCAGCATAAGGCTTTCAAACAGTCAACATTAGTGTATCTAGTAACCTTAGAGGACTTACTAAATGATAGAAATTGTACAGAAGCTAACGGGACTCTGGTACAAATGTTAGATTTTAGAAATCAAGTGTAACTTACAATATACACCCACCTAGTATTAGAAGGTATTATGAGAAACCATTAAGGTTATAAAAGAACCTTATGAAAGACACAGCAGTTGCTGATCTTTCAAAGACACACACAAACCTATGTTTAAAATGGTTAACAGATAAGTATATATGGGTTAAGCAATGACCTTCAACAAAATAGAAATTTTAGGCCTTAGAACAGTTGGTACAGGAGAGTTAAATGCTCAGCATATTCAAGAATCAACCAGCCCTTGGAATACTCTTTTGTTATCAAAAAGAAATTTAAAAAATGGAGAATAGTAACAGATCTTAAAGTAGTAAATATGGTGATTCAGCCAATGCATGTTATGCAATCTAAAATTCATTTACTATAGAGGGATTATGCTGTTTCATTGTAAATAATTACCCCATCAACTGGTTTAATAAAAACAGTGGTTGGCTGAAGATACACAGGAAGTCTGGGCAGGGCTAACAGACTGTGAAAACTTTGGAAACAGGAAAACAGTTTTAGAAAAAATTCATTAAGATGTCAAACTTTGTAAGTTTGAGAGACATCAAACAATAATTTTCAGCTTGTAAAACAAGTTAAATAGAAAGTGAATTAATTAGGTACAATACTTTGGACTCACCAAAATAGTTTAAATAATGCAATATTATTATGAACTTGTCAATTGTTCCTGGACTGGACATTGCTGATATAATTATTACTTTTATATACTATATATAGTTATTATACCATTTATGTATAGTTTTTAATACTAATTATAACATTTTTATTTTTAACACCAAAGGGTGATATATAAATATATATTATATAAATTATATATATATATTTTATATATATATAAAATAAAATTAATTTGGTATATCAGAATCAACCAAAGTGTTATGCATTGTGTCTTTGGGAACATGTGTGAGCATATCAGATGTTGACACCCTTTATATTCCTCAGTCACTCTCTACCTTTTCTCTTTTGAGACAGGGTCTTTCACTGAAATGGAGCTAATTAAAATTTCTTCAGTCTACTATTAAAGCAATACTGTTAAAAATATTCAATAAAAACCTTATAATCAGGTACATTTTATTATTTGGAAGTCTTGAACTTCTTGTTATTATTTAAAGACCAAGCTTTGAGTCAAAACCAATTAATGAATCAAAAACCATTTTTTTTTATGGCTTGCACTATAAAATAATTTCTTGGAATAGGGCAATCTTTTTTTTAAAACTACTGCTCAGTATTGTAGATCTACATAAAAGCTTCAGACTTCCAAAACTGAAGTAAAAATTAGCACATTGTTCCAGATGTATGCATTCTTTAATGGATGAGGATCACATAGGTCACAATAATATATAGATCATCAGATAAAGAACTATTGAGTAGCTTTTTATTTTTATACAATTCAGGCACAACACTGAAAGCAGGGGAACCTCAAGGGTACACAGTATGATCAAGTATAAAGAAACTTCAAAAGCAAACTATGGAAGATTAGTAATTGAGGTATGGAAAATCAATGATATTCATTTATTACCAGCCCATTGTAAAGACCTTCAAATATTAACACATATTATGTCAATAAGCCTCTTATTAGATTTGAACATACATTGGACAAATACTTTTGTGGACATAAATACTTAAAAAGATTTCACTTAAACTTTAAAGCATAGTCTTAAATTTATTAACACTTTAAATCATTTAATGATGCTAACATAAATAGTAGTTTGTAGTGGAATATTGTCTGTACGCTGTAAATAAAGGACTGTTTTGGCCTATGCACAATACTGTAGAAGTGGGTGGAGAATCAGAGGCAGGCAGGTAGGAGAAGGGTGGAGTTAGTCAGTGGACATTCGACCCTTGAAGGAGGAACATGTAGAGGTATGGGCTGAGCCATGGACTGAGCCACGTGGTGGGAAGATTAATGGAAATGGGTTGAATTAATATGAAAGGGCTAGATAGTAATGTGAATAAGATATGGGTCAAACAGTATAAAGGATATAAGCATATGATTCATTTCTTTAGGGGACAAAAGCCGCAATGGGCCAGGTTACAAACATCTGTGCCCAAAAGGGCCCCAGGAAAAACTTTCAACAACAGATGGCATCCCTGGGTGGGCCAAACAACTGCATAAAGCCTAAGAAAGTTTAAAAAACTAAAGAGCATTCTAGATCACTGAAACAGAGCCAAAAGTGGCTTTCTGAATCATGCATTTGAATTGATTTATGGTACAGAGACAGCGTGGTGTTCAGACAGGAATTTAAAAATAGCGCATTCACGGCTCACAGCTTAAACTCATACTTATTATGGAAGGCTTGGCACAAGTGTGATTGATTTAAGGTTTCTGCTTATACTGAAGAGAAAGGAAACTGTTAAAAAAGGGTTTTCTGGTAGCAGCATTTCCTGGGTCTGCTCTGGTTTCCAGCAGCAGCAAAGATTCCTGGGCTCCTCCACCATATTAAAATGCTGCCAAAAGGGGCAGAGTCAGCAATTAAAGTGATACTGACATTTTAAAAGCTCTTTGAGTTGAAAAATGATTAAGAATTCTCAATAAAACAGATTTAGACTCTCAAAACCTCTAAATGGGGAACAACGTATGTATAATACACATAGGCTTCAGAGAGAGAGAGACAAAAGAGGGTAGAGAAAGCCCTTTAAGAAAGAGAAATAGGAAATAAAGATAAAGGCCATGTAAAGATGACAGATAAACACAGAGTCTGGATTAGGGTTATTGCATTTTCTTTTAATTTTTTTTAACTTTTAATGAACTAATTGCAGAGAGACAATTGATTGCTAAGGCTGCTCAGTTAAACAAATACATATACTTTCAAGATATCTTGACTTGAAATCTGTTTATAAGAATATGTTACTTGGGAAAAGAGTTTCTGCTTTTGTCTCCACAGAAGATCAAAATGTGTAGATTGGTTCTAGGCAAATGTGGTTCCATTTGTCAAGGCCACCTGAAATTCTTTGATGGGAAGATCAGCTTCCAAGATGGCCAGTTGAGATGATCCAGCTTCAAAACCCCATGAGATCGCCATCGTCCTTTGACAGCAGGAAGTAGTAAAACAAAGAAAGCTACAGCCAATTTTCCCAAAATATTACTTATTAATGTTTGTTTTCATTATAAATGGTTAATGGTCATAGTCAATCTATAAAAATGATTAGAAAAGATAAGTGGATTTTGGTTTATTGATATAAACTTAAGGTCAATTTTGTTATGCTGTATGTATTTTTCTACTCTTGATTAAGGTATGATGCTGGTGTAACTCATTTAAAATTGTAATGTGTAATGGAGAAATGCAGATTAATAGTCATCTATGATAACCAAGCTTATAGTCATCTTAGTTAGGTTTTTGAAGGTATACAAAGATATATTTCAATTAGATAGGTAGTCTTCAAACACTTCAAAGACATGCAGAATATGGCATTTAAATTCTTTTAAGAACTTAGACTTTTCTGGACAGTGAGACAGGTCTGTTCCTGGCAGCACCAATGTATTTCAGGAAAATGATGAGCATTGAAGAAACTTTATGTGGAATTTACTTCGTGGCAACAGTTTGCCACTGGACAAGAAACTGTTCTGGTATTGACTGCTTGATAGTTTACTGTATAAACTGGACATGCAGGTTCCATAGGAAAGTGACCTCTGAATGTTGGCAGAGCAAGCTGAGATGGTCCATCAAGTTCCTGCTTTGTAGAAAAATTGCCAGGCATTCTTCAGGACACAAGGAGAAGCAACTGATGGTGTGTGTCAGCGTTCCTGCATCACTGAAAGGTATCAGAGACTTTGGGCCGTAAAGGCTGAAGATGATGCCCCAACATTATAAAGGAACTTTGGGTTACTGTCCAGGCAGACAGGTGTCATTTTTGTCATTTTCTAGACTTTGGAAGTTGCTTGCACTTCCTGTTTATTTGCATAATAACATATCCTTTTTTGGTCTTTGATGTGGATGAAGGTTTAATAATTATAGGTATAGTTCTTTTAAGTTTAAAAGGTAATTCAGATATGAAACTTTAGACTCACGAGGATAAGGTAGATAATAGAATATTTTCTTTAAGTTTGCTAATAACAAATAGACTAGATATTGTGATGGTAATTCCTGCTTGAGAGCTGTTCTGTTGTAATTTTGCTATATGAAAATTGAAAACTTCCTTTTTAATTAGACAGAAAAGAGGAAATGTGGTGGAATGTTCTCTGTGCACTGTAAATAAAGGACTGTTTTGGCCTATGCACAATACCATAGAAGAGGGTGGAGAATCAGAGGCAGGCAGATAGGAGAAGGGTGGAGTTAGTCAGTCACCATGAGACCCCTGAAGGAGGAACATGTAGAGGTATAGGTGAGCCACAGACTGAGCCATGTGGTGAGAAGATTAATGGAAATGGGGTGAATTAAGATGAAAGAGCTAGCTAATAATGTGCTTAGGATATGGGCCAAACAGTATAAAGGATATAAGCATGTGATTCATTTCTTTGGGGGACAAAAACTGCCATGGGCCAGGTTACAAACATCTGGGCCCTAAAAGGCCCTGGGAAAAAACATCTACAACAGTAGTTAGAAAGTTCTTACTTAGATATAAGAGAAGTAGCATAAGTAAAACATAAAATTTTTAGAATAATAATTTTTGGAGTTTTCTCAGCTTATCTATTGTTATGAATAAAATCACATTTTATATCCATGTATATCCTTGTTCAAGGTCCCTTCCCACTCCCACACCCTCCATTCACTCTCTCTTCTCCATATCACCCCATCTCCTCCCCATCATAGTCAGGAGGTCCCAAGGTCCCAATGTCCCAATATAGCTTAAATCAGCATCCACTCCTGGCCCATCAAGTTTCCTCATCCCAACATCAAGACAGAGTTAGTGTTCTTCTAAAGAGAGTGGCATCCATGGTGCTAGCCCAACGTGTTTCAGATCCCAAGCTATTCAGTGGTTGTGATTTGCAGCTTGGAAATGCTTTGCTTTTTGCTTTATTGTTTAGAGTCCACTAATGAGTGAGTGCATCCTCTGTTTACATTTCTACGTTTGTGATATGTCTCTTGGGAAGATATTCTCCAAATCCATCCATTTGCCTGAAAATTTTAGGATTTTGCTTTTTCTTACTGCTGAGTAGTATTCCATTGTGTAGATGTACCACAGTTTGTCAATCCATTCTTCAGTTGTGGGGCATCTAGGTTGTTTCCAGGTTCTTGCTATTATGAATAATGCTGCTATGAACATAGTTGAACTAATGCCTTTGTAGTATGAATGTGAACCTTTAGAGTATATACCCAGAAGTAGTATTGCTGATTTCTAATTTTCTGAGAAACCTCCATACTGCATTCCAGAGTGGTTGAACAACCTTACATTCCCACCAACAATGGAGGACTATTTCCCTTGCTCCACATCCTCTCCAGCATAGGCTGTCTCCTGTGTCTTTTACCTTAGCCAATCTGAAAGTTGTCAGGGGGTATCTCAAAGTTGTTTTGATTGGCATTTCTCTGATGCCTAAAGAATTTTAGCACTTTTTACAGTGCCTTTGAGCCATTTGTAATTCTTCTGCTGAGAATTTCCTTTTTAGCTCTGACCCTCATTTTTTGATTTGGTTATTTAAGGATTTGTGATCTAGTTTCTTGAGTTTTTTTTAATATTTTAGAGATCAATCCTCTATCACTTGGATGGTTGGAAAAAATCTTTTCCCATTCTGAAGGATGTTATTTTGTCATATTGACTGTATCATTGGCTTTACAGAAGCTTCGCAGTTTCAGGAGGTCTCACTTATTGATTGTTGTTCTTAGTGTCTCTGTCACAGATATTATATGTAGGAAGCGGTCACCTGTGCCAATTCATTGGAGGGTATTTCTAACTTTCTTTTCTGTCCAGTTCAGAGTGGCTGGGTTCATGTTGAGGTTTTTGATGCACTTGGATATGAGTTCCGTGCAGGTGACAGGCTTGGATCTATTTGCATTTTTCTACACACTACCAACCAGCTTCACCAACACAATTTGTTAAAGATAATATCTTTTTTCCATTGAATATTTTGGGCTTGTTTGTCAAAAATCAGGCGTTCATAGGTTTTTGGGTTAATGTCTCCATCCTCAATTCTATTCCATTGATTTCCAGGTCTGTTTTTATGCCAGTACCAGGCTGTTTTTATTACTGTAACTCTATAGTATAACTTGAATTCAGGGATGGTGATGGTTCCTGAGGTTCTTTTGTTGAGCAAAATTGTTTTGGCAATCCTAGATTTACTATTATTTCAAATGATGTTGAGCATTGTTCTTTCAAGTTTTGTGAAATTTGTGTTGGGATTTAAAATTGTTTAATTGAGTGAAAAAAAAATCTGTAATTTTACTAGGAGAAGTATATGCAATTTTTCAGGAAACTAGGTAGACAAAAAGCTATAAAAATTCTTTTTTATTCAAATAGATAGGGCATGATATATGTCAGAAATTGCTTCCACATGCTTTCTAACATGATTGATCTTGGTGAATCATTTCTAATATCAGTATTAACAATTAAAACTCATACATTCTTATAGCATTAAATATTTTATTGGTTTCCCAAGATAAAAATAACAGAATGTTATGCTTTAAACATGCTTTTACTCACAGTAGGACAAGTCAGTTTCATCCCAAAATATCAACTGACAATCAAAACGATTATCCCACATGTCATTTACAACACTTTACCTATTTTAAAGCCATCTCATTTAAGGCTGTGGGAAATACACTTGTTCAAATATTCCAAAATATTTATATTTTCTGTTCTTTTATTTATAGACTGACCTCCACCAATTTCTGTATTAAAGACTTAGTGTCAGAATAGTCAACTTTTGAATTGGTTATACTTTTTTTCAGAAAAGTCTTAGCTGTAGAAATTTATATTTTTAAGCATACTCTTTGCAGAATATTGAAACCCTAGGACAGTTTTTCTTTTCTTTTTCTACCTCATTACTTTTGGTTAAAACCCCTTTGTATAATGTATTCCCACTATTGTGTAGTGCAAAACACATAGTCTGATTACTGCTGCTGTTATTTAAAAAATCCAGACAAAAGCAAATTCAGAGAAGAGAAAATATTTATTCAGCTTGTAATTTCAAGATATAGTTCTGCATTGAGGGAATGACTTGAGTGTATGTCATTAAAATGGATCATTCCCTGATCCCAATTACCACTAAAAATGACAGGAATACAAAAGCCCATCCATGAGGAGAAAGAAAGAATACATCTGTGCTAATGTTCAGCCATTTTTCTCTATTCTTATACAGTCCAAGAAACCATCCATAAAACGGGGCATCCAACTTTTAAGGTAAACTTTTCTAAACTGAATAGACACATAAAATTAGTCACAAGCATGTCCATAATCCAAAACAAATCAGATAATTCCTCAATGAAGTTGTCTTCACACGTGACTGTATATTGTATCAATTAAAACTGACAACTAAAGAAAGACTGCCAATAAGTATAAGCCAAGATCATGATTCATAGTGATTTTCTACATGATTCTTAACATTCCCCAGGTTCCAATAGCATAGAAACTGTTACCATCCCATCTAGTTGTCACACTACTAACCAATTTTATACCAAGAATAACAACACTAGAAAAGCACCATGTTTACAATAGTATTCCCTCTTTACTGATGTAGTAAAATCATGTGCCAAAACAACTGTGACCAGGTATAAGTGATGTTAGCTACAACAAAAGTATAAACTTTCAGTGTTGAATGCCTACTCCTAGGACAAAAACGACCCAGAATCACTGACTGTTGGTACTGTTGAGAAGAAGTACCATTACGAAAAGTCTAATGTTCTAGTTACTAGCTGAGCATTAACTTAAAAAACAAAAAGTTTTGTTGCTAGAGAGTCCTATATCCCTATAATACAATATTACTATAACCTCAATAGAGGAGTTGTGTGTTTGAAGATGAGGGCTTGTCAACCAAGTTGTTATTAAAATGGATCAGTCCCTGATCCCAATTACCACTAAAAATGACAGGAATACAAAAGCCCATTTCCTATCCAGCAGCAATGAAAACAAAACTATGTTTATATGTCAGCACTGGACTATACCTAGCTGCATTGCTTGAGAATAGAAAATATAGAAAAGAGACTGATTTATACCTAGTATGTTACAGGTGAGTTGGATTATTTCTGAATTTCATAGTCATGGGACCTTGTGCATTCCTTGCAGAGAGATCACATAGTAACTTGTCTAACTCCAAGGCTAGAAGGACGCATACCACACATTAGCCTGTTTTTCTGATTACATGCTGATCCAAAGTCTGAGAGACATTTGACTTGGTATAGTCTTAGAAACCCCAAAACTCATTCCAGTAACATACTTCCACCACCAAGGCCACACCCACTTCAACAATCTCTCGGTCCTTCTCAAAGAGGTTCATTCCTTGATGACTAAATATTCAAATAGAAGCATATGGAATTTAGCCAGTGTCAGGGCTCTGTAGAGGTTCTATGTGTGAACTCTCACATGCATACACATTTTTATTGGACCCTTGGCCTTATATAATATGCCTAGCACTGGACTCTGAGAAAAAACTTGCTCTAAATTTCATGCCATGGGAACCAAAAAGTAGCATTTGCTCCAAGAGTGCTAGTTGAGGATGACAGTGATCTATCTCTTCTGGTGTGACTCTGTTCCAGAAGCAAAATTCATGGCTAAGAACATTTATCAGATTTGGAATACTGCCCAGCATGATATATGTCCATGGCAAATATGGTACTGACTTTAGAGTCAAAATAGTGATTGTGTTAATTCTCCTCTTATTGAGAGGTACCGCTTTGTTGAATGCTGCTTGATATAGGAAGAAGACTAATGAGGACAAACCTTTCTTTTCCATTTCTTCATATTCATTTTTACCCTGCTCAAATAAAAGCAGTCACCCAATTTCTACAGTGACAACTTTGCTAGCACTTTCAAACAAAAATAGATATTAAATTGTGTGTATGTACACAAAATAATGACAAGAGAATCTTTTTCAGATGTTACATGCTCTGTCCATCTCATAATCTTTTGCATAATCTAGACAAAGAAAATAAATTATACTTTTCCATGATAAGCTTGTTTT
This sequence comes from Sigmodon hispidus, assembly GCA_004025045.1. Classification (NCBI taxonomy): domain Eukaryota; kingdom Metazoa; phylum Chordata; class Mammalia; order Rodentia; family Cricetidae; genus Sigmodon; species Sigmodon hispidus. Next base: position 93,252 of record PVIH01001531.1, read on the forward strand.
TTTCATAGACTGACAAAATAGTTGGACGGTGTTTCTAATGCTTTTCAATAGATAATTACTTATACTGATATCCCAATATTATTATTTTATACCTAAATGATAGGCATTACTCTTAAGAGCCATTTCCATATAAAATTACAAAGTACATGCCTGAACTTTTGACACATGCGTTTTCAAAACTCAGTAAAATAATTATTGCCATAAAATTCACAAGTTCTGCTTTCTTTATTTCTTAGAATAGATAAAAGCTTTCTTTCCTTTTTATGTGGAAATCTGTTCCTATTATTTGTCTCTGAATTTTCATTACCTCTAATTATTCAAAGGGAGTACAGGATTTATTTTACAGAAAAGTGTTGCCAGTTGTGACAGGAGTGATTGAAATCCCAAACCAGAATTAGATATTTTTGTATTCAGATTATTTTTTTACTCTAATCATCGTACTTCATATCTGATAGTTATTGTTATGTTTAAAAAATGACTCATATATCAATCAAGGTGTTGTGATTACTTACAAGTTTTTCTATAAAAATAGAATTAGCAATTTTGATATAATTTTTAATCTTATTCAAAGGTATTTTTTTAAATACAATAATGGCAAAACCCAGAATATTAGGGAGTTTTCTGTGAGATAATGTTTCTTATTAATATCAGATTTTAAACCTATAATGTCTCAGCACATGAATGGCAGAATGTGAGTTGAACAAAGATGTATACCAATGAATATTTCAAATTGGAAGAGAAAATGTCATGAGACCATACATATATAAATACAGGATGCTGGGTAAAGCTGTGAGGGTAGGAGGCTCACTCTCTTTATCTAGCAAACATCAATTGCTAGTTCATTGACAAATTGTCAATCCTGAAAGCATACATATGGGTAAAATTACAAGGAATGAACAGGTTGTATTTTGTATATGTAGATATATACACACATGTATGTGGTGGTTTTAATAAGAACAGTTCCATGGATTCACATATTTGGATACTTTCAGTTATCAAGGAGTGGCACTATTTGAGAAATATTGATAGGTATGTACTGGTTGGAATATGCAAAGCCTTGTCGAAGAAAATGTGTAACTGGAATTGGACTCTGAGATTTCCAAAACTCACATTAGTCAATTTTTCTCTGTCTCTTGGCTTATGGATCAAGATGAAAATTGGTTATACCTCTGAAACTGTAGGAATCTCCCAATTAAATGTTTTCTTTTATAAGAAACATTGATCATGAAGTCTTTTCATACAGCAATAGTACAGTGACTAAGACAACCTATATGAATGCAGCAATAATTAATTAAGAAAAGATCATGAACTTGAAGGAGAATAAAAATGGGGTATGTGAGAAAGTTTGTAGAGTATAAAAAAGCAGAAATACTTTGTAAGTAAATTATACTGAAACATACAAGAATAATTACAAAATAGTATTTACATATTATTTTGAGTGCATATTCTCTAAAAATATCCTCAAATATAATGTTGAAAACAATATTTAAAAATGTCAGGTCTTAATTTTCTTAGTTTGAAAATTTAAATTAATAATAATAGTAATAATGATAACAATAACAATAATAATAACGAATTACAAAAGTTCAATTCTGTCTGGTTTGCATGATATTTCGCAACATTATCTTCAAACTTAAATATCACTTTTAAAGATTAAGCTTATCTTAAAAATATTATTCTGAAGGTGTTTAGCAATGTAGCAGGATACAAGATTAACTAAAAGAAATCAGTAGCCCTTCTATACACTAAAGAGAAAAAGCCTTAAAAAGAAAAAGGTAAAAAATCACACTTTATAATAGCTGCAAATAGCATTAAAGACCTTGAAGTAACTATAACCAAAGAAGTAACAGATCTACTTGAGAAAAATTTTAAATCACTGAGGAAAGAAATACTGTATTCCACAAAAATGGAAAACCTAGAAGAAATACACAGCTTTCTGGACAAATACCATTTACCAAAATTAAATGAAGATCAGATTAATTACCTAAACAGACCTATAAACCTTAAGGAAATTGAAGCTGTCATTAAAAGCCTCCCCCAAAATAAAACCGTGGTCCAGATGGTTTCAGTGCAGAATTCTACCAGACATTCAAAAAAGATTTGCTACGTTACTCCTCAAACTATTTCACACAGTAGAAACTGAAGGAATATTGCCAAATTCCTTTTATGAGGCCACAACCATCCTAATACCCAAGCCACTCAAAGACACAACAAAGAAGGAGAATTACAGACCAATTTCCCTCATGAATATTGATGCGAAAATTCTCAACAAAATTTTAGCAAACAATATACAACAATATAAAAAAAGATATCATCCACCATGACCAAGTAGGCTTCATCCCAGAAATGCAGGGCTGGTTTAACATACGAAAAACTGTAAACATTATCCATCATATAAACAAATTAAAGGAACAAAACCAAGTGAGCATATCCTAAGATGCTGAAAAATCCTTTGACAAAATCCAACAGTCCTTTATGATAAAAGCCCTGGAGAGATCAGGAATACAGGGAGAATACCTAAATATAATAAAGGCGATTTAAAAAAGTCGACAGCCAGCATCACACTTAATGGAGAAAAACTCAAAGCAATCCCACTAAAATCAGGAACTGGAAAAGGATGTCCTCTATTCCTTTACCTATTCAATATAGTTCTCAAAGTTTTAGCTAAAGCAATAAGAGAACGAAAGGAAATTTAGGAGATACAAATTGGAAAAGAACATGTGAAACTATCTCTATTTGTAGATAATATGATTGTATACAAACATGACCCACAAAATTCTTCCAAGGAGCTTCTACAGCTGATAAACACCATCAGCAATGTGGCAGAATACAAGATTAACTCAAAGAAATCAGTAGCCCATTTATACACTAAAGATAGAAGAGCTGAAAAAGAAATAAGGGAAACATTACCCTTTATAATAGCAGCAAAAAGTATTAAATACCTTGGAGTAACTATAACCAAAGAAGTAACAGACCTATTTGACAAAAATTTTAAATCACTGAAGAAAGAAATTGAAGAGGATATCACAAAATGGAAAGTTCTCACATGTTCCTGGATAGGTAGGATCAACATAGTACCAATGGGAATTCTACCAAAAGCAATTCTACAGATTCAATGCACGGCCCATTAAAATCCCAACACAATATTTTTTGGACCTTGAAGGAACAATTTTCAATTTCATTTGGAATATCAGGAAAGCCAGAATTGCGAAAACAATTTTGATCAACAAAAGAACCTCGGGAGGATTCACCATCCCTGACTTCAATTTATACTATAGACCTACAGTAATAAAATCAGCCTGGTACTACCATAAAATTGACTTGTGAATCAATAGGATAGAATTGAGGATCCAGACATTAACCTAAAAACTTATGAACACCTGATCTTTGAAAAAGAGGTCCAAAATATTCAATGGAAAAAAGATAGTATATTTAACAAATGATGTTGGCATAACTGGATGGTAGTGTGAAGAAAAATGCAAATAGATCCAAGTCTGTCACACTGCACAAACTCAAATCCAAATGGATCAAAGACCTAACCATAAACCCAACCACATTAAACTTGATAGGAAAGAAAGTGGGAAATACATTTCTATGAACTGGCACAGGCAATCACTTTCTAAATATAACATCCGTGTCACAGACACTAAAATCAGCAATCAGTAAGTGAAATCTGCTGAAGCTAAGAAGCTTCTGTAAAGGCAAGGACACTATCAATAGGACAAAATGACAGCCTACAAAATGGGAACCTTACAAGTGATCAAGGACTGATCTCTAAGATATATAAAGAACTCAAGAATCTAGAGCCCCAAACCTTGAATAACCTAATCAAAAAATGTGGTTCAGGTCTAAAAAGGGAATTCTCAGCAGAAGAATTACGAATGGATGAATGGCACCTGAAAAAGTGATGATCAGCTTTAGCTATCAGAGAAATCTAAATCAAAATATCTTTGAGATACCACTTGATTGGCTAAAAGACACAGATGACAGCCTATGCTGGAGAGGATGCTGAGCAAGGGAAAACTCCACCAGTATTGATGGGAATGTAGCATGTTCAGTCACTTTGGAATGCATTATGGCAGTTTCTCAGAAAATTGTGAATCAATCTCCCCAAGGCCACAGCAATACCACTTCTGGGTGTATACCCTAAAGATGCACAGTCACGATCAAAAGGCATTAGCTCAACTGTGTTCATAGCAGCGTTATTTGTAACATCAAGAATCTGGAAACAACCTAGATGCCCCTCAACTGAAGAAGGGATTAACAAACTGTGATACATCTACACAATGGAGTACTACTCAGCAGTAAGAAAAAATGATATCCTAAAATTTGGAAGCAAATGGATAGATTTGGAGAATATTCTTCTGAGAGAGGTATCACAATTCCAGAAAGATAAGCAGGGGATTTACTCACTCATTAGTGGACTGTAAACAAACAATCAAGAAAAAAGCAAAGCATGCCCAAGCTGTAAACCACAACCACTGAACAGCTTGATATCAGAAACACCTTGGATCCCACTCCACCTAGAGGAATACCTGAATCAATCTTGAGGTTGGGAGGAGAACCCTACATCTGCTAGGAGTGGAGGCTGAACTAAGCAATATTGGGACAGTGGGACCTTAGGACTGCTTGCAGCCTGCGCAAGGGTGTGGATGGGGAGTTGTGGATGAGAGAGAATGACCTGATATGGTAGGAGGGGACAGGACCCTGAATAAGAATATACATGGATAGAAAGTATTACTGCTTTGTTCATAATAATTAAATAAAAAATTTTAAAAAAGAGTTGGTGAAAATCTTTTCCTATTTTGTAGGCTGCCATTTTGTCCTATTGACGGTGTCCTTGGCTTTGCAGAAGCTTCCTAGCTTCAGGAGATCTCACTTATTGATTGTTGGTCTTAGTGTCTGTGCCACTGGTGTTATATTTAGGAAGTGGTCGTCAGTGCCAATTTGTAGAAGTGTATTTCCCACTTTCTTTTCTATCGAGTTCAAAGTTGCTGGGTTTAAGTAGAGGTCTTTGATCTACTTGGATTTGAGTTTTGTGTAGGGTGACAGGCTTGGATCTATTTGCATTTTTCTACACACTTCCATCCAGCTATACCAACACCATTTGTTTAATATACTATCTTTTTTCCATTGAATGTTTTGGGCCTCTTTGTCAAAGATCAGGTGTTCAAAGGTTTTTGGGTTAATGTCTGGATCCTCAATTTTATTCCATTGGTCCACAAGTCTGTTTTTATGCCAGTACCTGGCTATTTTTATTACTGTAGCTCTATAGAACCTCCTGAGGTTCTTTTGTTGAGTAAAATTGTTTTGGCAATCCTAGCTTTCCTGTTATTCCTCATGAAATTGAGTATTGTTCTTTCAAGGTCCAAAAAATATTGTGTTGGGATTTTGATGGGCAGTGCATTGAATATGTAGAGTGCCTTTGGTAGAATTGCCATTTTTACTATGTTGATCCTACCAATCCAGGAACATGGGAGGAATGATCTCTAAGATATATAAAGAGCTCAAGAATCTAGAGCCCAAAACCTTGAATAACCCTATCAAAAGTGGGGTACAGATCTAAAAAGGGAATTCTCAGCAGAGGAACTACGAACGACTGAACAGCACCTGAAAAAGTGCTCTTCATATTTAGCCATTCAAGAAATGCAAATCAAAACAACTTGAGATACCACCTAACAACTGTTAGATTGGCTAAGATAAAAGGCAGAGATGACAGCCTATGTTGGAGAGGATGCAGAGCAAGGGGAACACTTCTCCATTGTTGATGGGAGTGTAAGCTTGTTCAGCCACTTTGGAATGCAATATGGCAGTTTCTCAGAAAATTAAGAATCAATCTCCCTAAGGACCCAGCAATACCACTTCTGGGTGAATATCCTAAAGAGGTACATTCTCATACCAAAGGTATTAGCTCATATATGTTCATAGCAGCATTATTTGTAATAGCAAGAACCTGGAAACAACCTAGATGTCCTTCAACTGAAGAATGGATTAACAAACTGTGGTACATCTACACAATGGAATACTACTCAGCAGTAAGAAAAAAATGATATCCCAAAATTCACAGGCAAATGGATGGATTTGGAGAATATCCTCCTGAGTGAGGTATCAAAATCTCAGAATGATAAGCAGGGGATGTACTCACTCATTAGTGGTCTCTAAACAAACAATCAAGAAAAAAAGCCAAGCATGCCAAAGCTGCAAACCACAGCCACTGAACAGCTTGGGATCAGAGACACCCTGGACTGACCCTTCAGATCCCACTCCAACTATAGGAACACCTGACTCACTCTTGAGGGAGGGGGGACAAAACAGGATTTGCCAGGAGTGGAGACTGATCCAAGCATTATTGGGTCAGTGGGACCATAGGACTATCTGCTGCCTGCCCTGGGAGGGGATGGGGAGTTGTGGAGAAGAAAAAAATGACCTGATGTGGTGGAAGGGGGAAGGGACCTTGAACAAAGATATGTAGGGATGGAAAAAAAATTCAGAGAGAAAGCTGAACACAATGTAAATATATGTGTAGCAATCTTATTTGCATTATCACCCTTGATAAGTCATGCTTATGATTTTTATCTTCTTTATAGTTATTGTTAACTTCTCAGCATTGTAAATTCATTTTACTGTTTTCTTGATAAAATACAAAATAAATAAAGGAAAAAATTTTAAAAAAGAAATTAAAGAGGATATCAGAAAATAAAAAGATCTTCCATGTTCTTGGATAGATAGGATCAATTTAGTACCAATGGCAATTCTACCAAAAGCACAGATTCAATGCACTGCCCATCAAATTCTCAACACAATATTTTTTAGACCTTGAAAGAACAATACTCAAATTCACTTGGAATAACAGAAAAGCCAGGATTGCTAAAACAATTTTTCTGAGCCAAAGAACCTCAGGAGGCATCACCATCCCAGACCTCAAGTTATAATATAGAGCTACAGTAATAAAAACAGCCTAGTACTACCATAAAAACAGACTTGCGGATCACTGAAATAGAACTGAGGATCCAGACATTAACCCAAAAACCTATGAACACCTGATCTTCGACAAAGAGGCCCAAAATATTCAATGGAAAAAAGATAGTATCTTTTACAAATGATGTTGGCATAGCTGGATGGTAGTGTGTAGAAAAATGCAAATAGATCCAGGCCTGTTACCCTGCACAAATCTCAAATCCACATGGATCAAAGACCTCAACATAAATGCAGCCACAATGAACTTGATAGAAAGAAAGATGGTAATTACACTTCTACTAATTGGCACAAGTGATAACTTCCTAAATATAACACCAGTGGCTCAGACACTAATAATAAATAATTTGGATCTCCTGAAGCTGAGAAGCTTCTGTAAAGCCGAGGATTCTGTCAATAGTACAAAATGACAGCATACAGAATGGGAAAATATTTTCACCAACCGTACAAGTGATAGAGGATTGATTTCTGATACTCATGTATCTAGAGCCCAAAACCTTGAATAAGCCCATCAAAAAATGGGGTTCAGAACTAAAAAGGGAATTCTCAGCAGAAGAATTACAAATGGCTTATAGGCACTTGAAAAAGTGTTCATCATTTTTAGCCATCAGAGAAATGCAAATAAAAACAATTTTGAGATAACACCTGAACCCTGTGAGATTGGCTAAGTCAAAAGACACAGATGACAGCCTATGCTGGGGAGATTGTGGAGCAAGGGGAACATTCCTTTATTGTTGGTGGAAATGTAATCTTATTCAGCCACTTTGGAATGCAGTATTGTGGTTGCTCGTAATACTGAGAACCAATATCCCCAAGGACCCAGCAATACCACTTCTGAGTGTATACCCTAAAGATGCACAGTCACACTCCAATGTCATTAGCTCAACTATGTTCATAGCAGCGTTATTTGTAATAGCAAGAACCTGGAAACAACCTAGGTGCCACTCAACTGAAGAATGGATTAACTAGCTGTGGTCAATCTATACAATGTAGTATTACTCAGTATTAAGAAAAAATAATATCCTAATATGTGCAGGCAAATGGATGGACTTGATGATTATCCTTCTGAGCGAGGTATCACAAACCCAGAAAGATAATCAGGAGATGTACTTACTCATTAGTGGACTTTAAACAAAAATGAAAAAAGCAAAGAAGCCAAAGCTTCAAACCACAACCACTGAAAATCTTGGGTTCTGAAACACCTTGGAGTGGCACCTTGGATCCCACTCCCCCTAGAGGAACACCTGTCTCAGTCTGGATGTTGAGGGGAGAAAACTGAATCTGCCAGGAGTGGAGGCTGAACTGATCAATATTGTGACTCAGGGACCTTGGGACATTCTGTCCATGCTTGGGAGGAGATAGGGAGATGTGGCGAAGAGAGAGTGACCTGATGCGGTCGGAGGGGGAAGGGACCTTGAATAAGGATATATAGGGATTGAAAACGTGACTTCTTTATTCATAATAAAAAAGAAAAAAATTCTGAATTATCAGTATTTTTAAATAATTAATTCATTCTGATAATTTACAGTTGCTATTATTAAGTGAAAGTAGGCAAAACATTCACCTGGGTGGTATTTGAATTTATGGTACCTCATATTTTGTTTTGTATGTTTTCAAATGTCGACTATTTTTCAGTGATTACCATAAATCAAAGTTTTATTTTATCCCTTTCTTTCTTTGTTTGAAATTTATAAGAATATGTTTGTATCCTTCATGTCTTTCAGATGTTGAGTGAAATAAAATTTGTGATTGTTAATTTTTAAATAAATTCTATCTCACAATCAAAATGTTAAATTATACTGTAATTATAAATGGTATTCTAACTTTTGTTATTTTAGTATTTTTTGGTAATTTTTATCTTTTTCTGTACAATAGTATTATTAAAGTATCCTATATCATTAAAGAAAGACTTTGAAAATTATTCTAGTGCTTCAGATAAAAAAAGATGGTAAATCTCTATCAAATATTACAAATATGAAATTAATCCAGGGCAATTTAACATTCAAAAGTTAGTTATTTTTAAATATCTTAGGCAATTTTATATACAGAAGCATTAAACTTTGCCAGTATGACTTTAAGAATAGAATTAGATCCATCCTTGGGGATTTAGTGTTGTGCTTACAATCCAAAAGGGAACTTGAAGACATAATCGTGAAACTCATGTTATTGTTACAGAAAAAGAGTTATTTTTAAACACTGGGAAGTTAAACTATTTTTAAAATATGATTTCTTAAAATAATTTTAATCACCTGCTTGCCTACTACATATTAAATAACATATGATGTAAAAAGAAATATACTGATGAAGGCAGTGAGAAGTTGACAAGATAAACATCACTGCCTGACATTACTATCAAGATCAGCTTATGAAATTTTAATGGGAAAGGTACTGAACGAATAAAATACTTAAAATATATCAGAACCAGTTTAATGATTACTTTCTTGATCAATATTAGTTTTGTGAACATTGTTTTTCAATCTCATACATAAACAAGAATCTTGCAAGACCACTCACTGTCTTATATGCATATAATTCAAATATATTTCTTTGCAATATCTGTTAAAGTAGAATGTTAAAATTAACAGATTATATGTGTATATGTGATTCACTGTGTGCTGTGTGATAGATGACTGATAATTTGGAAATAATATCTGCTATTTCAGGAAGAAGTAAAGCATTCATAAGTGTTTATAAAATAAATAGAACTGCTTAATATAAATTTTGGCTTGTAGTTGACTTAAAATATAATGATAGATAAGACATTTATAGTTTTAAATGTATAGAGGGGAAATACATTGCATCTTTATAAAGGCTAGCCCTTTGAATGGCAATAATGGAACAGGAACTGTTAAATGGTGAACATGTTAGTATAGAGTTGAGGAAAGAATACATAATAGAATAACTAATATTAAAGACTTTTAAAAAGTCATATGGTAATATAATTAGTATTGCATGTATGTGGGTTGCATATGTAATTGTGTGTACATTTAGTACAGTTTTTTTTTCTGTATTGGAAAGACAATGCCTACATTAAACACCACAGGCTAAGAAAATATTCAATAACAGGTAGAAATCTACCTAACTTAGGGCTGTTAGCCAGTGATATCAAGCATTATAGGTTAACAATAGTTAATCACCTAGGTTACCATCCAAAACTTTATGATAAGACCTTATTGCTGAAGACAGCACATGCATAACCCAGAAAAATAAAAAATAAAATAAAATGACATAAATATGGATGTTTCATTTCTGTTGAATATATTTTTGTACTACTGGAAGTTACTATGCACATTGTTAGAGTAGAAAAGCAATAGTAACTGTGAACTGGATGTAAACCCTGAGAGATACAAAATAAATACGCCTGGAAAGATAAGTCCACTCCTGCAACAGTGGATTAATATGAGGATAACCAACCTTGTTTTAATTTATTTAAGGCTGGATTCAGATAAAGAACCTATACCTGTCATAATTATTGGAGCTAAGAACCTTTAACTAGGGGGATCATAAGTATTGCCTATTGTTAACACCCTGTTACTGAGTATAGTATTAAATTGATTCCTAATGTTTTATGCTTACAACCATAGATTGGTGAAATATTCTTGTTTTCAAAATCATATATTTGAAAATCATATATTAGTTAAATTATTTTTTATTTAAGTTGTATAATTTGCAATTATGTGCTGGCAAGATAACTGTAAAAGATGTCTGCCCTCATGTCTGATTATCTGAGTTCAAACCCCAGGACTCACAATAATAGAAGTAGAGATTCAACTTCTGAAAGTTGTTCCCAGAGCTCTACACAATCCTGTGTAGCACACACACACACACACACACACACACACACACACACACACACACAGTGTCCACCTCCCTTTTCAATGCTGAGTAGCCAATAATTCCAGTTTTACAAAAAGTATATTTTTTTACTCTTTTAAAAAAACTTTTTACTAATATCAAGCTCCATAAACATTTTTCCACCTATATAGCATAAAGCAAAACAAGTATTTTCCTATAGGTAATAATAAATGTCTCCCCATGTTATATACCCAAAACAAGCCAAAGGAAAATGTACTGCTATCTTCATGAAAATTAGATGGCAGAAGACCATTGGATTTCAGATGCTTAGGTGTAGCTTCAGAAAGTGACATGATCTTCCCAACAGCTTCATGGACATGGAATCCTTCTTTGGCTCCATTTCTTAGCAGGAAAGGTTGTGTAGCATATGCCATGTCATATTGGATGTACCGCATCTCATGATGGGCTGTCAGAAAGTTGTCCATTGTGGCCTTTGTACACATCTTGATTCTGAAGTCTCCTTTCGCCAGATCCCAAGCACTGGGGTGGCAGATCACTTTCCACTCATCTCCTGGATCAGTTAGCCTGGAGTTGTTCCAGAATCCTTGAGTCATATGAGGAAGGCCAACAGAAACAAAGAACTTCTCTGCTTTTTTAAATATTCTTTCTGCATCTCAGCTTTGCTTCACCATTGCATCTGTAACATCTATGTTTGGTTTCTGTCCATAGGGAACTGTCAAAGGGTACAAATTTATCCAAAATCTACCCCACATATCACCAAGCAAATGAGCAGGCAGGTATTCAGTAGGACTGATGTAGGAAGGGTAGGCATCTATTGACTTCCTTCTCACATAGGCTTGAAGATGCTCATGTACTGATTTAAACTGAAAAGCCCAGGAAGAAAGTTTAAGACCAAAACTTTCAGTTTCCAATCCCAACTCTAGAAATAAAAGCTTCTTCATCCAGGACAATGTCTTTTCCTCACAAATATTCTGAAGAGTTTGAGAGCATTCTTTCTTCAGATATTAACTTTGATTAGTCTTGTTGAATAAATCAAAAAGAACACTTGGAGGATTGCAAGGCCCAAGAGGAAAGTGAATGCCAGAAAGTCATTTTTAAGATGCTACTGACTTCTTTTATCCTAGGACTCTTTGTAGAAAGAAAGGATGGGAGGGGGAGAAGAAGGGGAGGGAGAAAAGGAGGAAAAGGAGAAAGAAAGTAAAAAAAGAAGGGAAGAATGAAGAGAGAGAGAGGAAGAAAAGAAGAAAGGAGGGGAGGAAGGAAAGGAAACAGAAAAGAAAAAAAATTCCTTAGTCAAACACTGATAAAATAATAGTTACAAGAGTTCTGAGGAAGGAAGCAAAACAGTCTTTCTGTTTCTTTTTTTTTTCTTTTTTTGTATTACGAATAAAGAAGTCACATTTTCTGTCCTTGTATATCCTTAATCAAGGTCCCTTCCCCCTCCTACCATATCAGATCATTCTTTCTTCTCCACAATTCCCCATCCCCTCCCAAGGTCCCAAGGTCCCAAGATTGCTTACTTCAGCCTCTACTCCTGGTAAATCCAGTTTGGAAATACCACATATTAGATAAATTAATCAAGTATTTATTACAGTATCTATCATATAGATTTATATAAAAAGCTATAATAAAACATTAACTACAACCTTACAACAAAAAGTCTTTAAATATTTAAATGAAAAAACAAAAAATGAGCACCATATTGTTTAACTAAAATATGATAGTTTCCATTTATAATTTGCCAAACATAAAAAATGCCATCTAATTGCAGTTTCATCTTAAGTTTGGGTTATATCTACACTGGTCACATTGAGGGCTATAAGTGGAACTACCTTAATTCCTAGTCTCTATAAAATAGTTAATGCAGCTCTCGGTCATAATAATACATCAAGGGAAGTCTTATATGTGATATAAGTAAGTATATTACATCCTTTTTTAATGGGAAACATAGCAATTATTTGTGTTTTAATAAGCTAAACTCCATTAGGAAAGGGTCAAAATTTGTAAGGTCAACTTTCTTTTTTTCCTTTATAAATATTATTTGGTGTTTTTACATCATGCAACCCATCAAACTCAGATATCAGATCTCTCAGAATCATGACCAATCTTATGATCTCCCAATTTACAAAACCACCCATTCATGCTGCTCATTTAATTACTGAAGCATAATTAAACTAACTCTCTGTGGCCAGACCCTTAAAGAAAACAAGTCTTTCCTCACCCAAACCTCTGCCAGAGGCCATCAATGCAGAAGTGAGGCATTCCGTCATGTAGCTATATTGCAGTATAGAGTTTTTGTGTACAATGGCATCTTTCTCTTTATTTTCATTTTTAAAGTCCAGTAATGAGTGAGTACATCCTCTACTTCTCTTTCTGGGATTGTGATACCTAGCTCAGGAGGATGCTTTCCGTATTCACCCATTTGCCTGCAAATTTTAGAATGTCATTTTTTCTTACTGCTGAAGAGTACTCCATTGTGTAGATGTACCACAGTTTGTTAATCTATTCTTCAGTTGAGGGGCATCTAGGTGGCTTTGTGGTTATTGCTATTATAAATAATGCTGCTATGAACTGAGTTGAGCTAATGATTTTGGGGTGTGAATGTGTGTCTTTAGGGTTTATGCCTAAGAGTGGTATTTCTGGATACTTGGGGAGATTGATTCTCAGTTTTCTGAGAAACCGCCATATTGTATTTCAGAGTGGCTGGACAAGTTTACACTCCCACCCACAATGGAAGAGTATTCCCTTTGCTCCACAACCTCTCCAGCATAGGCTGTCATTTGTGTTTTTTAACTTGGCCATTCTGACAGGTATATGGTGGTATCTCAAAGTTGTTTTGATTTGAATTTCTCTGATGGCTAAAGATGTTGAGCACTTTTTCATGTTCCTTTCAGCCATTTTTAATTATTCTGCTGAGAATTCCTGTTTTAGCTCTGAACGCCATTTTTTAATTGGGTTATTAAGGGTGAGGGGCTCTTGTTTCTTGTATTCTCTATATATTTTAAAGATCAATCTTTCCCTTGTAAGATTGATAAAAATATTTTCCCATTCTGTAGGTTATTGTTTTCTCTCATGATTCAATCAAGTAGGATTCATTCCAGAAACGCAGGGATGGTACAAAATATGGAAAACTGTAAATGTCATTCATCATAAAAACAAATTAAACAAAAAAAAAACACATGATCATTTACTTAGATGCTGAAAAAGCCTTTGACAAAATCCAACATGCATTCATGATAAAAGTCCTGGAAAGATCAGAAATACAAGAGAAATACCTAAATATAATAAAGGTGATTTACAAAAAGCACATGGCAACATCAAATTACATGGAGAAAAACTCAAAGCAATCCCACTAAAGTCAGGAACTAGACAAGGATGTCCTCTCTCCCCTTATCTATCCAACATAGTTTTTCAAAGTTTTAGTTAAAGCAATAAGAGAACTAAAGGAGATTAAGGGGATACACATTGGAAAAGAAGAAGTGAAACTATCTGTTTGCAGATGACATGATTGTATACATAAATGACCCACAAAATTCTATCTGTCAATTTCTACAGCTGATAATCATCTTCAGCAATGTAGCAGAATACAAGATTATCTAAGAAAAATCAGTAGTGCTCTTATACACTAAAGATAAAATGAGGAAAACAAAATAAGGGAAACATTACCTTTTATAATAGTTGCAAATAGCATTAAATACCTTGGTGTCACTATAGCCAAAGAAGTATCAGATCTGTTTGACAAAAAATTTAAATTTCTGAAGAAAGAAATTCAAGAGGATATAAGAAAATGGAAAGATCCCCCATGTTCTTGGATACATAGGGTCAACATATTAAAAATGGCAACCTTACTAAAAGCAATCTACAGATTCAATGCAATTCCCATCAAAATATCAACACAATTTTTTACAGACCTTGAATGAATAATACTCAATTTTATTTGGAATAACAGGAAAGCCAGGATTGCCAAAACAATTTTGCTCATCAAAAGAACTTCAGGAGGAATCAACATCCCTGACTTCAAATTATACTATAGGGCTACAGTAATAAAAACAGCTTGGTATTGGCATAAAAACTTGTGGATCAATGGAATTGAATTGAAGACCCAGATCTTAACCCACACATCTAGAAACACTTGGTTTTTGATAAAGAGGCCAAATATATTCAATGAAAGAAAGATAGTATCTGCAACCAATGGCATGGTATAGCTGGACGGTAGTGTGTAGAAAAATGAAAATAGATCCAAACCTATCACCTTGCACAAAACTTAAATCCAAGTAGATCAAAGACCTCAATTTAAACCCAGCTACACAGAACTTGATAGAAGAAAGTTTGAAGCAAGCTCTAGTGCATTGGTGCTGTTGACTACTTCCTAAATATAACACAAGTAACACAGACACTAAGAAGAACAATCAATAAGTGGGACCTCCTGACACTAAGAAGCTTCTGTAAGGCCAAGGGCACCATCTATATTAAATCTTAAAGCTCTCAAAAAGAGTTTACTGTGACAGTTTTATAAAATGATTCTCCATGGACAGCAGAGTAAACCATTAAGGAAAGGGGATAGTTTTTCTATGTATGTATGTATGTATGTATGTATGTATGTATGTATGTATGCATGTGTGAATGTATGTATGTATGTATCTATCTATCATCTATGTGTTCATATATATATATCATCTCTCTATCCTTCTGTCTATCATCATCATCTACTTCTATTAATTAATTAGTTAATTAATTACTTTATAGTATTGGGTGCTTTCCTTGGCAACACATATACTAAAATTTATAGTATTGGGAAGTGTTATGCACATGCCTCAGCTTACCTGTGAAAGTCAGAAAACAAATTTCAAGAAGTGATCCCCCCTTCCCTATTTAGAATTTCAGGTATTAAAATAAGGTCTTCAAACTTGGAGACAAGGACATCTTACTTGCTGAGCCACTTTGTTGTTCTACACATAGAAGTTTCTTATCACTCGTTGGAATAATGAAAACAATTCTACAATAACTAAATTAAAACTTATAGTGCTCATTGTATAACACAATAAACTCTCAGTAATTTCATTTTTATGTGCCTAGACATATTGCAACTTATTATAACATGTTTGGTTGGTATCCCTGGGAGGTCTGCCCTTCATTGGAGAAAAATGGAGGAAGAGTGGATCTGCAGAGGACCGAATAAGGAAGGACTGGGAGAAGGGGAGAGAGAAGAAACTACAGTGTGTATGTAATGTATGAGAGAATAAAAAAATTCCAAAAATATAATTGATATTACTTTATAATTTTAAGATGATTAAACATTTCTAATTAGAAATTAAAGTTAATAGCTTAGATAAAAGCTTTGAAAAGTAATTAAAACAGTCAAGCATAATAGAGCATGCCTGTTGGACCAGTACTTAAAAGACAGTGGCAAAGGATTGAGAGTTTTCCAGTGAATGGACTGGTATATTAGCTCAGCCAAAAAAACTTTCAAGCTATAATTTGTGCTGCCTACAGGATGTTCTGTGGTAAAGATGATGCAGAAATTGTGTGTGTGGCCAATTAGCTACTGGTCTAGCTTGAGACCCATACCATAATAATGAAATATGAGAGGAGAGAGCCATCTCTCCAGCCTTTTTTATTTTTAAGGGGAAGCCTCTGCTTCTCAAGTGCTAGAACTAAAAGTGTGAGTCATCACTGTTTGGCATTTAGACCTTGAATTCAAAAAGATCCAGCTGCAATTAAAGGCATTGATCACTACTCCCTGACTTCCTGGCTTTGCTATAGGTGATTCTGTCCTTCAATATTCCAGAAATAAATTGTTAAATGTACAACATTTCTTGACAGTGATATAAGGCAGAAAATAGCACCTGAAGACATAACAGTTGAGAGTACTTGTTGATCTTGCAGAAGACCTGGATTTTCTTCCCAGCACCCACATTGTTCAGTTCTTAAACACTTGAAAATCTACTATGCGCTTTGATTTCCATTTCTGTCATATGCAGAGACTTGCACAAAACTATTGCATGTCAAGTACAAACACATAAAACATTTTTAATTCTTCAAAATAAAAATGTTAATAAATATTCAATTAAAAAATATAATCAACTTTGTATCTTTTTATAGGTTACTAGGCAAAATATCAAAATGCATTACAGCATGGCAAATTATATGGACAAATTTTATCTAAATGTAAGTATAGACAACTCTTTAAAAGTGTATAGAATAACTTATATACAAAAGCATATATTGTCACTGTCATTGACAAATGAGTGACTGGAAGGGGTAGGAGGGTAAAGTGAGCTTTAACAAGAATATACACGGATAAAAAAATGACTTTATTCATAATAAATAAATAAATAAATAAAAAGGAAAAAAATGTAAATCAAATCTCACCAAATGGATATGCTCCTTCTGATGAAAAGAAAACTTCTTAAATTACTTCTGAGAATGAAAATTGATACAAAGCCCCCATGAAAACTATTTCCCACAATCTATTCAGATTATAAAATGTGTATTTGCAATTCTGTTACTGTTTTTGTAAGGATATACAGGCACATGAGAAAACATTCATACAGTAAATGTTGGTTCTACTTTACTAACATCTGTTGATGTTACTTTCTGTTATGATGTTCTGTGCTGGGCTTCATAAAATTTAATCATTTTTAATGAAAACTGAATCAAAAAACTTTAAAATATCATCTACTGAATGTGTATGTCCACTGAGTCCTTATGCACTACTGTTTCAATTTTTGTGTGAGGAGAAATTCTTATTTAATATTTTCTTCAGCTTGGTTATGACTTTATGTATTCAATTTAAACAGATTTAATATACACTTTTAAATTTTAGTGTCAAAAAATAACAAAAATTAATATCAGGCATGTTGCATGACTGTAACACCTTATTTGGGACAAGGCTACAAAAAATAAACAGTAGCCTGAGTGATGTCATATCTCCAAAAATATCTCATTAAGATAAAAAAATAAGGCCAAACAAAAATTATCCATGACTGTATGGGAAAGAGAAAACATGATGTATCCTTCAGAAGAAAAGAAATCTATACAATCAAGAACATTTTTAATACACAAACTACTACGTGAATTATTTTCATGTCAAAAAATACAAGATCCAAAATGAAAACTGTGCTGCAGTTTTAATTATTACTTACAAAAATATAACTCTGCTAAGAGTTATTTTAAAAATAAAACTAAATTACCAGATAAGTATACAATTTTTAAAATTACTATTGGGTTTTTGTGCAAAATAAATGATATCTGTGGTGATATTTTGATTGTGTTTTAACAAATAATGAATACCAGCTACTGGTTAATCAGAGAAGCCAGGCAGTGGTGACACATGCTTATATTCCCAGCCTTGGGATAAAGATGCAGGAAAATCAGGAGTTCAGGGTACCCTGGGTTACACATAATTGAATCTGTTTAAAAGAGAAACAAAGCCAGGTGGTGGTGGTGGTGGTGGTGATGGTGATGGTGGTGGTGGTAGCAGCTCACACTATTTTTCCTAGCACTAGGAAGTTGGAGACAGGAATGTGAACAGGGAGGAGACAGGATCTTTTTCCTTTCGGTCTGAGGATTCAGTAGGGTGGGAAGTTTCTCTACTGGCTGGCTCCTTAACTTCTGGGATCTGGGATCTGTCAGCATTTAGCCTGATAACTGGCTGTAGGTTTTTTATGTATTTATTTATTTGTTTGTCTGTTTATTTATCTATTCATTTATATATTATTAAACCAATTAGAATCTACAATACTGATGTAAGAATGCTTGACATGTGGGCACTGGCTGTTTACTGTAGACATTTAAATTTCAAAAATTTAGAAAAAGCCCAAATGCCCATAAATATTATTTGATAAAATTTGTAATATAATTAACAGTAATAAAATATTCTCTCTTTTGCTGACATGGATATAATTTTTAATAATTAAGTGAACTAAGACAGGTATAGCAAGACAAGAGGCATATGATATCAATTATATGAAGAATATAACAATAATACTCTATTATGTCATTGTAAGTTAGTGCTAATTGCTGGAAATACTGGTGCAGGAAAAAAAAGAGAGAGAGGCTGACAAGTGAAAACCAAGTAATTATGAGACACAAACAAGGAACTATAGAGTACTGTTCTACAATGTCATAATTGTAGAAAGCAAACGCCATCTGTACTTCAGAAGCTGTAAAAAGAAATTTGAGATTTAATATTCAAGGATATAGACATGTATAACACTTTTTTTAAATACTCTGTAACGTGTTTTCTAGCTATGCTAGGTATCCCAGTGTTACAAATAGTTTAGATAGTTTTATATGTTTGTAAATCTGCTCAGAAGCTACTATTTGCAAAAATATTACTAGGGGAAAAACAAGGAGGAATTGGGAGAGGTAAGATAAGATTAAAATATATTAATTTTTCTTAAATAATGAAAAATCCCATATACACAAAGGGAAGGATGCTCTATTCTACCACAAAGTAAACTGGTAACTCCTGTTCTTTGCTGTTCTTTTTGTAAGAGCCCCAAACAGGAAACAACCTAGATATTGCTCATTATAAGAATGGGAAAAGAAAATATGGTTCACATACATAAGGAAGCATTACTTACCTGATTATAAAGTGACATCATAAAATTAACAAATGCAAGGAACCAGATAAAAATTATTCTGAATGTAATAACTCAGACTAGAAATATTAATATGGAATACTTACTTATTAGACATTAAAAAAATAATATATGACCTCCAACCCATATACTTCAAATGTTAGGTATAGAGAAATTTGTCATGGGCTGAACTTCCTGAACACTTCTTGGGAGAGGGTGAGAATGTGCAGTGTCAACAACACAGACACATTGTCAGATGAGAAATAAACAGCAGTCTTGTTGTAGATACAGGATGAACCTACATACCCCCTCCAATTTCCTATTTGCAGGCAGAGACTCTTTTAGCTCTGTTCTCTCTTTCCAGTTGACTTTCATAATTATGCATCACCCATCACTAGGTATAGTGAAAGACTCCAAGTTGGCTCAGCAGGAAGCAGCTAGTGCACATACCTGTATATATTACCCAGAACAGGAAAACTACCATTTATCAGGCAAGCTGTTTGTGTTCCCCTTATATAAAGAGACTGGGGAGGTATGTGGATCTTCCTGAGAGGAGAGATAAATTTTATTCATGGACTGTAGTCTATGTAGAGGATATGTGATTCTAAGAACAGGATGGGAAGATACATGAAGAGAGACATTTGTGGGAGAAAATGAGGGTCAAGATATAGCTGCAATGAAGAATCATTTGAGGTGTGGGATGTAAATCTAGTGCAATGGAAACTCTGAAATATATGAAGGCAGACGTAATAAGATTGTGTAACAATAGTTGATCTATAAAGTCCCAATGGACCATCTCTTGTCACTAAACAACACCTTAAGTAGTGAGACTGGATTATGCTGAATTGAGTTGTTGGCCACGGAGTACATATGAAGATCTCCAAACAATACAGTCTTTAGCTAGGCAATTGATCTGTATTAACTGACAGTGGGGCCCCATTGCTGAGGAAAAAAATCAACACAACTTCTTAATATGGTCAAATAGAGCATATGTTGACTTCAGGGAGCCCTCAGCTTTACATTACAGCATCTTTGATACTCTGCATGCTACAAAAAAGAAACATAAACATCAACTCAGTCACAAAACTTTTGACTTACAATCTATTCTATCTGCAAAGTATACTAGATAATGGTGGCAGAGAAATTATGGGAAAAGCCAAACAAATATCTAATTAGACTCAATATCCACTTAGGAAGACAGACCTTCTACACTGAAACTAGATAGTACAGAGACCTAGAGAAAAGTCAAACACTGGTTTAAAAATGTATCAATAAAATGACTCCTAATGATATTCTGCTCTACCCAGAGATCAGTATCTTATTTAAACATCATTAGAGAAGCTTCCCCCAGCAGTAAAGTGATTCACAGCCAGACATTAGTAAGGAACAGTTCTTGAAACATACAGCTACGAAATTTCTCCATCAAATACCTCTCCTCAGAGCTCAGATAAACGCTTAAAAAAAAGGCATAAAGAGTACAAGAGCCATAGGGGATGGAGAGCACCAAAAGAAAGAGGATCTCTGAATAAACTAAGCAATATTCATATGAATGCACACACACTTAAGGGGAAAGCACAGAGCCGACAAAGGTCTACACAGAGAATATAGGTCCTCTACATCTATATTAAAGTTTTTGGCATAGTATTTTTATGGGACTGCTTAGTGTGCAAAATTGTGCATTTCATTTTTTTTTTTTTTTTTTTGTGCTGAGTCCAGGGGCCTTTTTTTTTTTTCCTGAATTGTGTTGTCCAAACTAATTGTGTTTTTTTTTTTTTTTGCTTTAACTTAGTATATATTATTTTCATGTTCCGTTATCATCTCTTAGGAGGCCATTCATTTTTAATGAGAGACAGAAAGGGAGTAGATTTGGAGAAAAAAGGAGATGCAAGAAATTGGTAGGAGTAGAGTTGGAAACCATAAGCAAGATATATTGTGTGAGAAACAATTTATTTTCAATAAAATCAATAATGAAATGTAATAAAAATGGATATATATATATATATATATATATCTCCAGGTGGATAATTTAACTAATCTGTGGTTTTATCTTATTTCTGCATTGTTACTTCTCACATTAAAGTTCAGAGAATAGCAATAAGTTATAAGAAATGAACATTACTATTTCTACAATATGTGTGAAAGGAGAATAAATACTGTCCAAAATTTTATGCTCTTACTTAGATTAAAATACAAACAAATATCTTTCAGTTTAGTCAGTTATAATCATCCTCATTTCCATCATGATTCTCTTTTTGATTAAAACATCTAGAAAGAGACCCTATCTGTGTCATCCAGATTTTATAGCTGAATCAGAAGAAAATGAAAAAATGAGCTGTATCTTTAAGGTTCTATATGACAGTTAACGTAGCAGGGACTTGGGTCAAAATAATTTATATAGGCTAGCAAGTAAGACTTTCCTTTCCATTAAAGTCAGGTGGGAATGTAGCATGACAGGCAACAATGAGAAGTATTTTGACAATAATACTACTTACTGCCTGTAATGAATAAATTTTGAAAACATCATATCTTTTGATTAAAATAATATTCTTATTCTAAAGTTTTTTATCTCAATTATATTTAGACAAAAAATTGGAACCAGAATAGTTGCTAATTTGGAAATCTGTCTTCTAAATTGACAATGTAGTCACATAAAATTAGTGAATAATTAATTTTGATTTGAACTTTGTAAATGTCCCTATTGTGTGATAAATACAGATTCATAAGAACACTAAGCTATGAAAAGAGTACCTGTCAAATTCATGAATTTTAAGTGAAAATACAGTAATAGGTCATGTCTCTAGTGTTTTGTAAAACCTACTATTTAATATGAATAAAATAATGAGGACAGAAAATAGCCAACTGAGACAGATATACAAGATGTAGATGGAATTTTAGTCATCAAGATTATCAGGATGATTCAAATGAATTACTGTAAAGAGAATTCTTAATACCAAGGATGTAAATAAAGGCTCAAAGGCTCAAGGATTCCAAATCCTGATCTTAAGGTTTTCCATAAACCTATAATTAAAATTGCTTTGTCTGTATCTGTTGCTGTCTATTGACCCTTAGAATACCTATTGTTGATTTACTCTTACTACACAGGGTAATGTTGACATATCCTGAGAAACTTAAATTGTAGATAGATGTCATATGCATTGACAGATCCATATATTCAGAATTGTATCCATAAATTATCATATAGAATTTATTGTAAACAATTTTCATTTGCTTACACTTATTTCATTTTCTATCTGAAACTATAATAAAATCAAGATTTTTCTTTGGCTTTTAATTTTATTTCTCTCAATTGTGTGAAAAATCGATGACATATACTTTATGTGTAGCCACCTTCTCAGCACATCCTACTTATTGCACTACGGTGATAGTAGTATTATGATGCAGCTTTAAAATCAATTAATAACACAAAATGTCATTTATTTAAAAGTAAATCACAGCAGAAGTCTAGCGTTACTTGGTGTATCTATTGTTTTTTTTTTCCTTTTTCCTCCTTTCCTTCCTTCTTTCATTTCTTTCTATCTTTTTTTCTTTATTCTTCTTTCTACTCTTCTTGGGAGGGTGTTGCTGTTGTCCATTTTAAAAGCACATTTAGAATACAGTTAAGCATAATTATGCAATATCTCAAAATGTTGCAAAATCATGACTGACTAATGAAATGCTTATGACTATAGCAACTTATTTTTAAAAATAAAAAATGGTATACTTTTTAAAACCTGACTAAAATTAAATAATTACCAATATTTTAAAGCAAACCAGAAAGTTAAACACTTTACTTTTCATGACATAATAATTATAAGCTAGTCATTGGTGAAATGAATAAAATTATTTGTCCATTAATGAGAGCCCCTGTAAACAAAAATTTGAGTTGCTTTTAACTGAAGAGGTAGAATGTTTTGGTAGTAAATAAATACAAAATGTATAATACAGGGAAAAAAAAACCAAGAATGCTCACTGTAGCTGTTAAGAATATTTGTTTTTTTATTCTCTACTTACTTTTTTTTTTTTTTTACAAATTTTTATTTGTATATTTATATTGGAAAAGAGAGTTTAGTTTGATGAAATGTACTACGATTTTCATTTGTGTAAAATGATTTTAAGTACAGTTTGGTAGGTGCCCACATTTTATTGTTGAGAAGGTCATATGTAATGATCAATTCATGTGAAGCTGTTCAATGAGAATAGAAATTTACTAGCATAAGAATTGAAGATATAGACTCATGATAAAAGAAACTTAATAAACAATTGAAATCATTCTCTGTTCTATCTAGGAGCTCACACATATGGCTGTCTTGTGTCTGAAAATGCCAAAAAAGAGAAGTCATGACCATTCTCTCTTTCCTGATATAAAATCAGGTATGACTGAACTGCAACTTGTGTTTCCAAAGTTTCCATAGAAGCCTTGTTACAAGCACAAGACCCATATGA
The DNA here is from genome assembly GCA_004025045.1 of Sigmodon hispidus. Classification (NCBI taxonomy): domain Eukaryota; kingdom Metazoa; phylum Chordata; class Mammalia; order Rodentia; family Cricetidae; genus Sigmodon; species Sigmodon hispidus. The sequence goes on from PVIH01001531.1 coordinate 117,071, forward strand.
TGAAGTTAAGGTTACTGCTCTTATAGGAAAAAGGGGAACAGACTCAATGACAGCTTCTTAGTAGCAGCATATTCAGGGAGGACTTTATTTGCCAGAGGCAAGCAGAGGTGTAGTTCTTTAAAAACTTGGCCTCCAAGGATAGGCAACTGTCCATTGACTGGGCAGTATGTGTAGCCTCAATGGGAGGTATCAGATTGTGTTTCTATGCATGGATTGGCACTTAGAAGCCCATTCCCTCCAAAGGAACACCTATCTCAGTCTTGATATTAGGATGAGGAAATTGGACTTGCCTAGAGTGGATGCTGAGCTGATCCACCTTGGGAGTTCTTGCCCTTTCTGGAGAGGGGATGAGAAGCTGGGGAGGAGGGATGCTGAAGGCTGACCACCAAGAGGGATTGATAAGGGGAAGGGAGAGGAGTAAGGGGATACATGGACAAAAAAGAATTTATTTTATCAATAAAGTTTTTAAAAATGACATGTTTTCTGACTCAGTTTAGTTGCAAAACTGTGTGGCTCTTTTCAAAGTCCTGTTGCCAAATATTGCAATGTAGTTCATGAACACTGGGAGGTGGTGGTCTACTTGGTGGCAGGGTAGACTCTAAAGTTCCACAGAGTTGAGACTGTTAACTCCCTCCAGTAACTCCATCATAATGAAAAGTCGACAGGGCCAGAGCCAGGAACCAAAGCAGTTTTCAAAATTTCCCTGGTTAAAAAAAAATGATAAAAGACACACAATAAAAAAGATACAGATTGAGGAAACCTCTAAACAGGTTACAATATTTTTAAAATGTACATAGGCTGAAAAGGGAAGAAGAAAAAAGGGTAGAGAAAGTCCTTATAAAATAGAGTAATACTAATATATACATGCATGCTTATAAATCACAGGTACAAAGCATGAAAACTCAAACAGAACAACAAATAGAAACAAATAGTATAATATTTGATAATTTAATAATATTCAATAAACAGTTCTTTATAATATTATATTGCTGGTAACCACAATAAATGTTCTCTTAACTAAAATTTTTAGTGTTTTAGTAAATAATCAAGTCCACTAATTTCTTATAGAGCATTTATTCAAAAGTAGATTTGGTATATAATGTCATGGTACATCAAAACAAATTGTAGAAATCCTTAACTATCTGTAAAATTTGAATTTCTGTATAAACATACTTGCTACATAGAAAAAGTAAAGCTATTATCTCAAATCATGAATGATGCATTTATAAATGTGTATAAAATGTTCCAAAGAGTATCAGATAACTTGAGAAACTTTAACACTACATATTAAAATTTGGACAAATATTCAATGCAATACAAAGCCTCATATAATACTGTTCTAACTGAGCACATGGTACATTTCTAGTATTTCACCACTCAGGTGACTAAGGCAAAGAGAGTTCAAAGGTTAGACTAGTTACATAGTTAAACCATTCTGAAGGGAAAATCAAGGGAGTTTCTTTATAAATTTATAACTTGTTTATATATTTGTATATATACATTGTGATATAAATGTATATCTTTATAATTAAAAATTTCTAATTCAAATCAGCTTCCAAATTATTGTGAAGCTGTTTTTATCATAAAACACTTCACACTTATGAAGACACTGTGATGAAACCAATGTCAATTCTATCAGACTATTTATCTGTGTGGCAGGGACTCAATTTTTCCAGTTACTCAAACAGCAGCAATGAAAATGTCTTTAAATATATATAAAATGTTTTCTCAAAATAATTTTTCAGTTTTTCTCCAGTTAGAAGTAGCATCCTCTAGACATCTTTAAAACTTTAATAATATATCTTCATTCAATATTATAATTAATAAATACATGATTCCTTTTTAATCTTTCACAAGATATTGTATATAAAAATTTCTCTTTCTTGTTCTTCATGAGTTTTGCTTATTTTGTCTTGAAGCTTATATCCTTATCTGCTATATTATTAAAATTGTCAAATTGAAAGAAAAATATACTATATGTTGTATTTCTACGATGTAAAGCTTCATATGAGATAAACAAATTCTATAAGTATAAAAAATTACTTGCCCTGAAATGAAATTGTTTTTATTTATTTAAATTATTTGTATAGTTTTGAGATTATAATATAATTACAGTATTTTCCTTCTTTCCCTCCTAATCTTTCCATATACAACTCCTTGTTCTCTTTCAAAGTCATGACTTCTATTTTATTATTTATTATTAATTACACATTTGTATTTATATATAAATGTAAACCTAAATACATAAATACAACCTACTCAGTCTTTAATATTGCTTTTTGTTAATGCTTTTCAAGGATTGAACAATATGCTTATTATATACACCAGAAGCAGCATATATTTTGTATATTATCTATAACATTTTATGAAGTTTTCCATTCATATTCAGATAATCTCTGGATAATGTCTATTAAAATTGTGCAATTAAGATTCATTGATATTACAACTGGAAGCATTTTTAATATGAATAGCCCTTTGGTGTTCAAAATGTTCATCAACATAGTAATAATCACTTTACCTTTACAGTTTTACATATTACCTTTCATGAAACAAATTATAAACCTTGTAAATGATCAACAGTTCTTGTGTATGTACAAATGCTTGCACACAGAGTTTATATTCATTACCCTTTATGTTTTGTAATACATCATAACTAAGCTCCATTTAATTGACACCACCTGGTTTTTAAACTAGGTACCCACCTAGGGAGAACATTTAATTATGAGAAATAAAGTAATCAAACAACAAGGTATCTATATGAATATAAGTAGCAACAGAATAAAAATTTAAAATGCTAGCTGAGATGGAAAGCAATATAGGATGTTGAAGAACTAGTATATTTAGGGTTAAGCATAACTAAACAAATGATACAAATGCAAAATATATGAGCAAGTAACAGCACTTCTGATTTTACACTACTCCAGCCCTCATACATGAACTTGTTCCTATTGCCTATCTGATACTGACAGCAGATATGAATTTTGAGAGAAAGAACTTTATTATTCATTGCACAAGTACACAAAGTTTATATTGTCATTAATATCTCTTATCTCCACAAGCCCAGGAGAGCTTAGGAAAGTAAGACAGATTATTCATATACCACTTGATTTTCCACCTATGAAACAGGAGAATGCACTGCTTTTTTTTTTGCTATACATATATTTACTTTGTGTTCAGCTTTCCCTCTGAATTTTTTTTCCATCCCTGTATATCTTTATTCAAGGTCCCTTCCCCCTCCCACCACATCTGGTCATTTTTCTTTTCTGCAACTCCCCATCCCCTCCCTGGGCAGGGAGCAGACAGTCCTATGGTCCCACTGACCCAATAATGCTTGGATCAGTCTCCACTCCTGGCCAAATCCAGCTTTGTCCCCCCTCCCTCAAGAGTGAGTCTGGTGTTCCTATAGTTGGAATGGGGATCGAAGGGTCAGTCCAGGGTGTTTCTAATCCCAAGCTGTTCAGTGATTGTGTTTTGCCGCTTGGCATGTTTGGCTTTTTTTCTTGTTTGTTTGTTTAGAGACCACTAGTGAGTGAGTACATCCCCTGCTTATTTCTCTGAGTTTGTGATACCTCGCTCAGGAGTATATTCTCCAAATCCATCCATAGCAGCATTATTTGTAATAGCAAGAACCTGGAAACAACCTAGATGTCCCTCAACTGAAGAATGGATTAACAAACTGTGGTACATCTACACAATGCACTGCTATTAAACCTAAGTACATTCTTGTTTAAGAATTTATACCCTGATCATCATGACATTTTTTTACAAGCATACCTAAGAGAAATATCACAAATGAAGTACAACCATGTCCTGATATTTTGAAATACCCAGAATAATGTATCAGAACATGAGTGCCATGTTATCTATCTAAGTTATCTATTAGTACTTCCTCAACCAGCACAGATAGTCACATAGAGAATTATTTCATGACTAGTTAATAGGAAAATAAAAAGTTCAGTGTGCTTCATATTTGAACAGTCTTGCCATCTGCATATAAATAATAATGGCCTCTTTCTCACAAAGGTTTTAATGTACACACCTTAAAGACATGGGGAAAATTATTTTATGAACATGATTTGAAACAGTAAATTCAATGATTGATGTCATGTATAAAGTAACGAGCTTTCTCCCCAAAAAAGATTTAGTTTTAGAACATGTGCTCCGTGTTCCCATAACTTAGTTTTCAAAGGTTTACGTTCTAGGCTTCTACATCTGATTTTTTTTTTAAATCACCTAGCAAGGGACAGAATGGTGTTGCTTACAGAAGCAATTGACATTTCTTTTCTGTAAAGAAGTACTTACTGGGACAATTTTATCTTTCTAATTTTAGAGGTAAAAAATAAGCCAGACAAACTCAATTATATTGATGAGATTATTGTGACCCATAATTATGGAACTTAACATTTTAGCTACTGAAATCAACTTTTACATAAATAAAAACATAAACTATGTCATGTGAAAGCAGATCCAATCCTGAAATTAAGCCAGTACGCACAATTTAATGAATGAAGCTACCACACGCTCGAGGAAACAAAGGTTGGCATTTCCCCTTGATGTTTAAGAATGACCTTGGCTCTGCCATCACTTTTATTTCAAATTTCTAATGCTGTAATTATAAAAGGATGTTATCTTGTTATTTAAACCATCAAGTTTATGGCAATATGCTACTGCAACACAATTTATTTGCAAAGACACAGATAGACTAGCCCAAATGTAAAGAATTGTATGGTTTTTAAGTAGCCAGGTAACAAATATCATTTGCCATTCTCAAAACAGGTGTAAAGTAGCAATGTATGGTTCTCTTATCTTACTTTATGGTTAATGTTATGGTTCTTACCTGAATTTCTTAAATTAGAGATAATTTTGAGCACAACATACAATCATGTTCTGTATGGCATAAGAAAGTTATGGTTCCCTCTTCCTATACTAAATTATTCTTTTCTCTACACACTAGACTGTTCAATCTAGATGATATTTCCAATATTCTTTTACACATTTATCTACTCTCAAGCTTCATTTTTCCAACATATGTTCTATCATAAGAGTCAACATTTTTTCTTCTGAGTATTTTTTATAATTGTTCACTATTTATTCAAGCTAACTCATGCAAAAGTTGGTACACTATACCATTGATGACATTTCATACATCATTAACAATAAATTTTCTTCTCCTCTAAAATACATTTCTCTGCCAATACAGTATGCCAGATCAAACTGTATTGAAAGAGTATAGCAATAGGCTTATTTAAGCAAAGTAACTCCCAGGCAAGTGCTCCAGTCCTAGGAATCAAGGCCAATGAACCTGCCCACCTGAACAAAAGCAGGAAGATTATATAGGTTGCAGCAAAGGGTGATGAAATGACCACCAGAAACTGGATTTGTGCCCAAGTATGGTAAAAAAGCTGAACGGTGTAGGCGTGGACTTGAGTGGATGGCAGCTTTAGAGGAGGCAGCTGCCATAGTCACCAATAATAAAGAACTGGGCTTTTTTTCCCCCTTCCCCTTTGTTAATAGATTCTTTTAGTGGGTGGGGTTAGGAATAAGAGGCAGAGATGAAGCTTTCTGAATCATTCAGTAATGATCTGGAGGTTCCAGCCAAACATTAAATGATTTATAAATTTTTAATATAATACAAAAACGTAAGAAACATAATTTATAGTGCAATTGCGAATAATGACATTTTTTGCTATTTAAATTCACTTATTTACTGTTTTGGAATAATCTCAATAATCTCTTTATACACTATGAATGTGCCATTCTGATTATTTTAATAAAAAGCTAAATGGCCAATAGCTAGGCAAGATTTCCAGGCACACAGGGCACTGGGAAGAACTGTGGAGTCACAAGCCAAATACAGAAGCAGCATAGGCAGTACAAAGTAAACATAATAAAGCCATGAGACAAAAAACAGTTTGATAAAAATCAGTTAACTTAAGTCATAAGAACTAGTTAGAAATGAATATAAGCTATTGGCAGAGCTTGTATAATTAATATTAAGTATCCATGTCACTATATGTGAGCTTATGTACCAAAGAAAAAATCTGCTTACAAATGCCATCCAAAGTCCAGTCATATATATCTACATAAATCCTGTTAAAAATTGTGTCCTTACAATTTTCTGGAATTTCATTCATGTCTGTTATAATGTTTGCCTTTCAATTTCTAGTTTTATTGAAGTAGGTCTTCCCATTTTTTGTTTAATTTTTGGTTAAAAATTTGCCAAATCTGTTTAATTCTTAAAAAATAAATGGAGAGTCAGGCACTACACTCTGTATGGCTAAGCCCAGTCTCCAGGGTGAACTGCATCATCAGACAAAGACTAAAGACTTGAAAACTCTAACCCCGTCCAGAGAGGAGTCAAAGGTAAGCAGATTCCTGTTCCTGGGACCCAGTCCAGAGAATTCCTTTCAAGGATAGGACTCACACCCAAGGGTCTGATCTCTGACTCTTTCCATGCAAAAGGCCCTAGGCCCTGCCTGACTGGGCCCTGTCTCCAGGGCAAACTGCATCATCAGACAAGGACAAAGGTCTTTGGAAACTCAGTCCCCTTTCCAGAGCAGAGTCAAAGATCAAACAGACAGCTTGCTCAGCATAGACAGGAGACACATGAGCCTTCTAGACACACTGAATAGCAGCTGTCTAATTGTGAACCACTGAAACTTTGTGGTTGGGGTATGTGTGAAGGTGTCCCTGGTCTGGAGTTCAGAAAGTGGTAAGGTCTCTACTTGGCCTGAGGGGTAGAATGGCACTCACCTTTTAGCTGTGTATCCAGAGGCTCTGCTGATCCTGTGTAGTCCACATTAATGCAAATTTAAGGTAACTATACTGTATACCTGTTTCTATTCATGTTTGTGGTATTGTACTTATGCAGGTCATTTAAAAAAATTATGTAAAGTTTTAGTTTTTTAAAGCTCTTAAGACAATACAGATAATAGTCATGTAAAACTATGAAACTTAGTCATGTTAGGTATGTTTTCAAGGACAAACAGATATATTTTAGACATGTGGGTGATCTTCAAACCCTATAAAATACAGAATATGGTATTTATCATGCTTAATAACAAACTTTTCATGAAATTAAGGCATATCTGCTCCTGGCAGCAAAAATTTACTTCAAAAATAGATGATAGCTATTGAAGAACACACACAGAGAATTTTCTTACTTTATGGCAAAAACTAATTATTTGAGCAAGAAGCTAACTTTGCCTCAACTATTGAAAGCATGCTATCAAAACTGTATCAGCATGACACAAAGAAAAGTGACCGTCAAACTTTGCCAGGATAGATTAAAACAGTTCTTCAAGAATTCTTGCTTCACAGAAAATTTTACTCAGGTATTACAGGCCTGTAGGCTAAAGGTGGATGCAGTAATGTTATAAAGAAACTGGGTGACTGCAGAGGCAGTTACTTGCCAGTGTCACTTTGGAAGTGGTTTGCATTAAAGTTCCTGTTATACTCAGGTAATATATCATTCTGATATAGAAAGATTTTTTTTTTGTTCTGAATCTGTATTCAAATAATCACACAGAGAGTCAATAAAAATTTTCAACTAGTAGCTCAGATTTGATGCTACTAGCTCTTTCATTTTAATTTCATCCATATTTCTAATTTATGCTCTGCCATGTGGTAGTGCCTTCATTATCATGGCACCTTCATCTCTTGATTCCACTGTATCTTGCTGGCAACTCTTCTACACCCTTCTTTATTCCATCATTCTCAGTTTTTGCTTTCTTGTCTAACTTTATACTGTTCAGCTATTGGCCAATCAGTTTGTTTATTAAAACAATCATAGTGACATTGATTTTCATAGTATAGAGGATGATTAAATAGCAGTCTGAGACCTTTGATAAAACTGAAGATTTTATTACTATAGTTTTTCTTAGTTATGGTAAAAAAATGGTACAAGACTTTAGATTCATTCAAGATAAGATAGAAAATGGAGTATTTTCTCTAATTTGCCAAATACAAGTGGATATTATAATATAATTCTTACTTGATAATTGTTCTTACTGTATACATTTGTTAAAGTTAAAACATTTTTCTTTTTAGGCAAAAGGAGAAATTGTGGTGTAATGATCTTTTCTACATTGTGAAGAAGTGTCATTTTTATTGGTTAAATAAAAAGCTGAATGGTAAATATCTAGACTGGACTATAGGGATGCAGGATGTTGAGACAAAGAAGGGTAGTATTTCCAGTCAAGTAAAGAGAAAACACCATGGGCAGTACAAATAAAAAAAAATTAAAGCAATGGGACAAAAGGTAGATTAATAAAAAATAGTTTAATTTTAGGCATAAGAGCTAGCTAGTAACAAGTTTAAGCGATTAACTGTTCTTTTATAATTGATAACTGTCAATATTCTTATTTGTGAGCTGATGGCCAAAAGAAAATTGCCTAGAATCCATGGGAGAACATACGAGGTTGTTCTGACCTTGGATTAGATTCTGAATGTAATGCATGCTTATGAGCCCCATCTACTGCATTTTTGTTTCTGGGTACTAATATTAGAACTTCAGAAACATTCTGAGCTCTGAGTATGATTTGTAATTATTCCTGAGACATTAGTAAGTACAAGAATTTTGAAAGTTGTGCTTTTGCCTTGTAGAGAGAAGGAAGAAAAAGTACATGAGCTGCTTTCTTTTCTGCATACAATGTTTGAATTCTTAATTATGATTTTTTCTATGAGAATTTCTGAACCCTGTGCATTTCATGCTCATGAATTTATCTAACAGATTCTCTTCAGTTTTTTACAGAGTCACAAACATAGACTTTGGCCACTTTTATATTTGTATTTAATGGGAAGGTTTGTATTGATCATATAAATCAAAATGGAAGCAATATATTGAACAGAGACAAAAATTTCTGACACTGAAGCTGCAAGTTTAAATATGTATGAGTGTGCACATTGTAAGTGGATTTATTGTTCATCTACTTGGAACTTTTAATTATAAAAATGATTTCTCTAGAAATTCTCTGCCTTTTGAATTGCATTAAAGAATCTGGTGATTTCTCTAAAGAGACAATCTGAACAATTTCAGCTTTTGTATATATTGAAAAATTTTCTGAAAAAAATGATTGTATCCGATGATCTTTGAAATAATTTGTAAAAAGGCATTGTATGTAAATATGTTGAAATCCTCAATAACATAATAACACTCCTTTATATTTTATATAAAAGATACATTTGAGGAAGTGTGTACATCACAGCCCTCTAATAATAAATGAGAAGTAATGTTCATGAGATTCCTAAAATAATGATCATGCTATATTTCAGAGAAATATATAATTAATTTAGTTTTTTATTATATCAAGCAGCATATATTTTACACAGTATTCGAAGATGATGGATTTCTTCCAATTTACGCAATTAAGACACCATTTTCTCAAAGTTATTAAAACAGGTTATTTAATGGTTATATTTGTATCAGACTCTAATTTTATTCTCTTATTTAAAGTTATCCACATTTGATAATGTATGTATTAGTGTGTATTTTAGAGGTAATAGAATTTATGAGCAACATTACAGCTAAAACCTCTGAAAATAATTAGTGTAAGACATGTTGTAGGTGCTGCTGTTGACATCATCTTTCATTAGCTAGTAAACAATTGTTGCAAAATATCTAAAAGGTATACAATGGAGTAGTTCAGAATTATTATGATGAGCTTTGATTATAAAAATTTATACAAATAATCAAAAATAAAAAATGTATTCAGAGTATTTCTAATATTTTAAGTCATAGTTTTAGGATATGCATTTACTACTCAAAAATTTGTTAGGTGAAAACCACTAAAGATGACTTTACTATAAAAAATATTAATGTGGTAAACAGTCATGAACCCATAGCTGAGAAAAAAATGTAAAATGTTCAGAAAGCTGAATTTATATAGAATAACAATAATTTCCATAATTTTGAAGTTTCTATTTACTGGGTAACATGAAATTTTTTTTTAATTAATCAATGTAAGTAGTTTAAAATATTACAAAGTATGTACATCTTCCTTTATGAACTTTAAAAAATAAGGCCTTTTAGAAGCAAGAAAAATTATTTGTTATAAATAAATATTCTTTTATACATTAAAATAAATAATAAAAGTATATAAATTAATTTAAATTCAGTTTATACTTTTTGGTAGGTGAATAAAATACTATATGTATTATTACAGAGGGTAACACATAATTTTCTTTTTATTCCTAAACTCAGTTGGGCAAAAGAAATAAAAACATAGTCATACTATGAAAACATCATCTTAGCAATTTCTCTGAAGTCAGGTGGAATGAATTTGCCAAATGAAAGAATGCAAGGCACAGCTGCTGCCCCAAATTGATCTATTTAGTAGAACATATCTGTTTAATCTTTCATGATGGATCATGACACAAAAAACATCTTGACATGAACTGAACTTGACATTTTCCAAATTAATTTCTCATTTTCTTTTCAGAAACAGGAAATGCTGCTAATCTGCAGCATATTCACAGCATACACCAACATTTATGTAATTATATAACATATGGCAAATGATAGAATGTTCTGCATAACATTGTACTCTGAATGATCATTAATTCAAGAGGATTCAACAGCTCAGGTTTCATTAAGGTTTTACATGTGATTCTAGAAGAAAAAAATAGTTTTGAATATTTCTCTTTTTTTCTAACACTTTGTAAAGCTGATGCTTTTTTCTCAAATTTATATATGAATTTTCATATAAGGTTAACTTGTTCCTATTGTTAACCAAATACAAATGTGAACAATAAATAAGTTAAAAATTTTAAGTACTTTTAGGATTAACTTATTATTTTAAAAATCATATTACTGAATAAAAATTACAAAATAAGGAGATAAAACTTCAGATTTTACTCTTTGCAGCTTTATGATTATAATTAATGTTTATTTTGGTGATGAATAAAATGTAAATCAGAAATCTTTGTTTAGTCTTTAAGGAAGAGAACACATTCAGTTTGTGGTTTCAAAAGAGAAAAAAGAATAAAATATGCATTTGTAGGATCAGAAAAATTTCAAGAAAATGATTGAAAATATTTAGAGAATATGAATATATGTGCCCAGAGTTTGAGAAATCTTTCTTGATATTGAGGAATTAATGGATACTATTGGCTAGATGGTGAATTAGAAGACAATCGAGAACATATGAGGCAAATCAATAAAAAGTATAAGTCATGACATTTCTTCAATGTGATATATGTTAAGATATAAAGCTATAATTGAGGAGGCTTGTTGGATTAGGTTTTAATCATATTTATTTTCAGATGCCCAAATTTGAGTTTACATAAATATGAGTGATTGTGTTGTAATTACTAATAGCACAGATTTTTTAGAAGTAAGTTGAGCAGGACAGAAGATACGGTTCACATAGTAATTGTCCCCCAAGGACCACATACTAAGGATTTGCTCCCTAGACTACAGTGTTCTTGGCACTAATAATAGCAAAGCAATAATTGAAGCCTTTGTGAAGAAACTTACATCTTTGAGAATTACCATGACAGCCCATATTAAAAACTGCTTCTTTCTACTTTACTTTCTTTGTCTCTAATAGTCACTAATAAGAGGTGTAAACCTTTATGTCCTGTCCTGATCCTGCATTATGCATCACCTTGTGTAGAATTAAAGGCAACAGAGCCTGATAGGAACAGACAAAACAGCACAGGTTAACAGAAGCTGCTCTGAATCAAAATACCTTTAGGGAACAACTGAAATGTGGTTTGAGTTCCTAAAAGAATAATGAAAGCAAAAGGCTCAATTAGTGAAATACTATGTGTCAAATTCAGTGAAAAAGGTGACACAATATTTTATATCTAATAAAAGACTTTCTTGACAATGTTTCATATAACATATTCTACTTGTGAGCAGGATAATTGACCATGCACATATATCTCCTAGAAGAATATGGTGTTCTTTGAGTACATGCCAATAGTAAGCTGGGTTATATGATAATTCTATTTTGAGTTTCAAAGCTAAACCTTTATCTAATGCATTGTGACTTCATTGGTTTTTACTATAGAACAGTAACAACAGTAAATAAGTGCTTCCTATAAATACAATCTCACAACATTTTGTCATTTTTTGCACTGTTAGTATTATTGATTTTTCCTAAATCTTTAGAATTTCCTTTAAAATTTTATGCATAATATTTTGATAAAATTCATTCTTTTCTCGGACTACTCCCACATTTATGGTCTACTCAGTAACACCTCACCTTGTGTCCTAACTATTATTTTTATACCAGTCTAGTCCAGATAGTGTCAATGCTGCCTTTGTATTCTCAGATGTTCTGTCAGCCACTGGAGCTTTGTCAACCTACCAGGTGCCATGTCATAAACTATAGTCAAAAACTATTCCTCTCCCTATACTAATCAGTTACCAATGGCTGGTGAAACTGGGACTGGGGTTTGTGATCAGATCCCCTCTTCATGCTGAGATTTTTGTCTGACTTGAACATGCACAGATATTGAGTGTCCCATGGGCAATGTTGACCATTACTCTTCTACTTTATAGTGTACATAGCACCTTCCAGACCATAAAATATGATCAGTGGGAATGTAAGTTTCAGATCAATGTTAGTTTGATTTCACCATGTTTTACAATTCAAGTATGTGATATCTTTATCAAGAGGCTAAAGATTCTGGAGGGTAAACATAAACATTGAAAATGACTTACCATGTTTCAGGGGGGCCCTATGGAAATCTATTAAACAACAACTCAATAAAACAAACAAAAACAAACAGAAAGAAAAGTAATCTTTAACTGGTACTAATTTTTTTATTTAATGGTCATACTGTCTGGGTGAAGTACTATGTGACTTTTGCTTCTTATTAAAAGGAGACTTTACTTAAACCACTCATGTATTTACATGTAACTAATTTTGGAAGCTTCCACAAGGTTTTAAGATTATATTATTCAAATTTGTTAGTAATAATTATTCACTCCAAATCTTTCTGACTTTATACAATCTTTGGATCCCAACCCCATTTAACCCTTTATATTCCATTTTTCTATTCTACCTACATAGTTCTATGTTCTATCTCTCTTTTCTTAGAATCTTCATCAAAAAGAATCCTATATAAATTCCCTCAATTGTGGGGAACCAACAACTTGAAGACATTTGTGATATTTATTAGGCATTTTATTTCTTTTCCCAAGAATTCTATTCAGTTCATTGGCCAATATTTTGATTAGGATATTTATCTTATTGTTTAGTTTTCTTAAATTTCTTGGATATGTTAACGATTAATCCTCTATGAAGTGTAAGTTGGAAGTTTTTTTTATATATTTTGTAGTCTATCTCTTCACCAGGTTAACATTTTCTTTGAGATACAGAGCCGTTTTGGATTTTTTATTATTTTTTTATAAATAAAGTCATATTTTTTAGCCATATATTCCCTTGTTCAGACTCCCTTCCCCCTCCTGCCTATCCCCATCACTCACTCTTCTCCTCATCACTTTATCTCCCCCTGAGCATGGGCAGGAGGTCCCAAGGTACCAAAGTGGCTTAGTTCAGCATCCACTCCAGGCAGATACATTTTCCTCCTCCCAACATCAAGACTGGGTCAGGTGATCCTCTGGAGGGAATGGGTGTTTCAAATCCCAAGCTGTTCAGTGGTTGTGGTTTGCAGCTTGGACATTTTTATCATTTTGTTTAAAGTCCACTAATGAGTGAGTACATCCCCAGCTTATCTTTCTTCATTTGTGATACCTCGCTCAGGAGTATATTATCCAAATCACAGAGCCTTTTACATCTACCACATTACATTTGTCAATTGTTGGTCTTTCTTCCTGAATCAAAGGAGATCTTTCAGAAAGCCTTTGACCTTGGCTATATCTGAAGACAATCTCCTGTTTTCTCTAAAAATTTCAAAGTTTTAAATCATTCCCTTTATAAGTGAATTAGGGGAAGAATCAAACATTAATGACTCTGTTTCATTCTTCTTTATATGGATAGTGTTCTTTAAGCAGTATATTTTTTTTTAATAAAAGCTTCTTTCCCACATACATTTTGACACTGCTACAAAAGATCAAGTGGTGTATAGTTGTGTATCTATATCTTCCATTAGAAGGGACTGATCTGTGTGTTCCTTTGTCCAGTGCCTTGTTTCATTAGTATTATAACTCTTCAGTATCCCCTGAAATCAATTATGAATCTACCTCTATCATTTTTCTTTATCCTTATGGTTGCTTTATTATATTAAAACTTTTTTGTTCTCAAACTGTCTGTATAGTTTTTATTTTGTAACTTCTGTGAAAAATGTCACTAAACTATTAATAGAATTTTTATTAACACTGTGCATTATTTTTTGTAAAATATCAGTTTTCCCCAGTGTTGAATCTTCTAATACATGAGCATTTGTGTGTGTGTGTGTGTTTTTTTATCTTACATAGTCTTGAGTTACTTCTTTTTAGTATTAATGTCTTATAATACCCCAGGAAGGCTTCTTTGTCAGTTTTTAACAAAATATTCTCTTGTGATTATTGTAAATATAGGGTTTTTATTTTTTAATATGCTTGTATTAGAAAAAAAGGTCACTATATTGAGGGTTTAAAAAAATCTGGGGTCACAGATAATGTTTTCAATAAAATTATAGAAGAAAACTTCCCTAACCTGAAGAAGGAAATGCCTATAAAGATACAAGAAGCTTACAGAACACCAAATAGATATGACCCCCCAAAAATGTCAGCATGCCACATTATAATCAAGCCACAAAACATACAGAACAAAGAAAAAAATTTTGAGAGCTGCAAAAGAAAAGGGCCAACTCACATATAAAGGCAGACCCATCAGAATAACGACTGACTATTCAATGGAAATGATGGAAGCTAGAAGGGCTTGGTAAGAGGTTATACAGACACTAAAAGAGCATGACTGCCAAACTAGAATACTATAACCTGCAAAAATATCAATCACCGTAGATGGAGTAAAGAAGATATTTCATGACAAAGTCAGACTGAAACAATATCTATCTACCAATCCAGTGCTACAGAGAGTATTAGAGGGAAAACTCCAACCTAAGGACCCCAGATACACTCATGAAACCACAATCAACAATTCCACAGAAGAATATTCCAGAGAAAGGAAATCCAAATAAGTTACCACCAAAAATGGCAGGAAATATCAATCAACAGTCACTAATTTGCCTTAATATCAATGGACTCAACTCTCCTATAAAACGTCACACACTAACAAGATGGATATATCAACAGAAGCCATCCCTCTGTTGACTACAGGAAACACACCTCAACTGCAAAGACAGACACAGGCTTAGAGTAAAGGGTTGGGACAAGATTTTCCAGTCAAATGGTCCTAAGAAACAAGCAAGGGTTGCAATCCTAATATCTAACAAAGTTGACTTTAAGCTAAAAGCAATTAAAAGATACCAAGATGGCCATTACTTATTCATCACAGGAAAAAATGGTCAAGAGGAGATTTCAATCCTGAATATTTATGCCCCTAATATAAGGGCATCTACTTATGTAAAAGAAACACTGCTGAAGTTCGAATCCCACATCATTTCTTACAAACTAATAGTGGGAGACTTTAAGGAATATACATATTTCTCAGCTCCTCATGAAACTTTCTCCAAAATTGACCACATAAAGCAAATATCAAGAGATACAAAAAAAAAAAATGGAAATAATCCCTTGTAACCTATCGGACCACCAGGGCTTAAAGTTAGAGTTGAACAACATCAAAAATCAAAAAAGCCTACAAACTCATAGAAACTAAACATCACTCAGCTGAACCATCTATGGGTCAAGGAAGAAATTAAGAAAGAAATCAAAGTCTTCCTAGAATTTAATGAAAATGAATCCACAACATATCCAAAGTTGTGGGACACAATGAAAGCAGTCTTAAGAGGAAATTTCATAGCGCTAGAAGAAAAGGACAGCTTTCTGGACAGGTACCATTTACCAAAATTAAATGAAAATCAGATTAATTACCGAAACAGGCCTAAAACCCTTAAGGAAATTGAAGCGGTCATTAAAAACTTCCCCCAAATAAAAGTCCTTGTCCAGATGGTTTCAGTGCCGAATTCTACCAGACATTCAAAGAAGAATTACTACTGTTACTCCTCAAACTATTTCACACAGTAGAAACTGAAGGAATATTGCCAAATTCCTTTTTTGAGGCCACAATTTCTCTAAATCTGAAGCCACTCAAAGAAGCAACAAAGGAGAATTACAGGCCAATTTCCCTCATGATTATTGATGTATAAATTCTCAACAAAATTTTGGCAAACCATATACAACAAAGTCTAAAAAATATCATCCACCACAACCAAGTAGGCCTCATCCCAGAAATTCAGGGCTGGTTTAACATACGAAAAACAGTAAACGTTATCCATCATATAAACAAACTAAAGGAACAAAACCACATGATCATATCCTTAGATGCTGAAAAAGTCTTTGACAAAATCCAACAATCCTTTATAATTAAAGCCCTGGGGAGATCAGGAATACAGGGAGAATACCTAAATATATTAAAGGCGATTTAAAAGAAGCCAACAGCCAGTATCACTTAATGGAGAAAAACTCAAAGCAATCCCATTAAAATCAGGAATTAGATAAGGATGTATTCTCTCCCCTTATCTATTCAATATAGTCCTCAAAGTTTTAGCTAAAGCAGTAAGGTAACGAAAATTGATTAAGGGGGCACAAATTGGAAAAGAAGAAGTGAAGCTATCTCTATTTGCAGATGATATGATTGTATACATAAGTGACACACAAAATTCTTCCAAGGAACTGCTACGTCTGATAAACACTTTCAGCAATGTAGCAGGATACAAGATTAACTAAAAGAAACCAGTAGCCTATTTATACACTAAAGATAAAAGAGCTGAAAAAAAAATAAGGAAAACATCACCCTTTATAATAGCTGCAAATACCATTAAATACCTTGGAGTAACTATAACCAAAGAAGTAACAGACCTATTTGACAAAAATTTTTAATCACTGAAGAAAGAAATTGAAGAGGATATCAGAAAATGGAAAGCTCTCCCATTTTCCTGTATAGGTAGAATCAGCATAGTAATAATGGCACTTCTACCAAAGGCATTCTACAGATTCAACAAAATCACAACATAATATTTTTTGGATCTTGAAAGAACAATACTCAATTTCATTTGGAATAACAAGAAAGCCAGGATTGCCAAAACAATTTTACTCAAGAAAAGATTCTCAGGAGGTATCACCATCCCTGACTTCAAGTTATACTATAGAACTACAGTAATAAAAACACCCTGGTACTGGCATAAAAATAGACTTGTTTATCAATGGAATAGAATTGAGGATCCAGGCATTAACCCCAAAACCTATGAACACCTGATCTTTGACAAACATGCCCAAAATATTCAATGGAAAAAAGATAGTATATTTGACAAATGGTGTTGGCATAGCTGGATGGAAGTGTGTAGAAAAATGCAAATAGATCCAAGTCTGTCACCCTGCACAAAACTCAAATCCAAATGGAACAAAGACCTCAACATAAACCCAGCCCTTTAAACTTGATAGAAAAGAAAGTGGAAAATACACTTCTACAAATTGGCACTGGTGACCACTTCCTAAATATAACACCAGTGGCACAGACACTAAGACCAACAATCAATAAGTGGAATCTCCTGAAGCTAAGAAGCTTCTGTAAAGCCAAGGACACTGCCAATCGGACAAAATGACAGCCTACAGAAGGGGAAAAGATTTTCACCAACTCTACAAGTGATAGTGGACTGATCTCTAAGATATATAAAAAACTCAAGAATCTAGAGCCCAAAACTTTGAAATACCCAATCAAAAAATGGGGTTCAGATCTAAAAAGGGAATTCTCAGCAGAAGAATTACGAATGGCTGAAAGGCACCTGAAAAAGTGCTCATCATCTTTAGTCATCAGAGAAATGCAAATTATAACAACTTTGAGATACCACCTAACACCTGTTAGATTGGCCATGTTAAAAGGCACAGATGATAGCCTATGTTGGAGAGGATGAGGAGCAAGTGGAACACTCCTCCATTGTTGATGGGAGTGTAAGCTTGTTCAGCCACTTTGGAATGCAGTATGGCAGCTTCTCAGAAAATTGGGAATCAATCTCCCCAAGGACCCAGCAATACCACTTCTGGTTGTGTACCCTAAAGATGCACAGTCATACTCCAAAGGCATTAGCTCAACTATGTTCATAGCAGCATTTTTTGTTTAGCAAGAACCTGGAAACAACATAGATATCCCTCAACTTAAGAATGGATTAACAAACTGTGGTGCATCTACACAATGGAGTACTACTCAGAAGTAAGAAAAAATGATATCCTAAAATTTGCAGGCAAAAGGATGGACTTGGAGAATATCCTCCTGATTGAGGTATCACAAACTCAGAAAGATAAGGAGTGGATACACTCTCGCATTAGTGATCTCTAAACAAACAAACAAGAAAAAAGCCAAGCATGCCCAAGCTGCAAACCACAACCACTGAACAGCTTGGGATCAGAAACACCCTGGACTGAGTTTTTGGATCTCATTCCCCCTAGAGGAACACCTGACTCACTCTTGAGGGAGGGGGGAGAAAACTTTATCTCCCATGAGTGGAAACCGAACTAAGCAATATTGGGACAGTGGGACCATGGTACTCTCTGCTACCTGCCCAGGGAGGGGATGGGGAGTTGTGGAGAAGAAAGAATGACCTCATGTGGTGGGAGGGGGAAGGGACCTTGAATAAGGATATACAAGGATAGAAAGTGTGACTTCTTTGTTAATAATAATAATAATAATAATAATAATAATAATAAAAGAAAAAAAATGAAGACATCTCATAAAAATAAAATCTGGGTATTAGTCATAGTTTATTAGATTCTAAATGCCCAATTATGATCCAAATATTTTGGTCTAAATCATTATATCTTATGAATTCTATAAATTATATATATTCATGATTAAGGAGAAATTATCCTTTATAAATTAATTTCTATATTTATTTGTAATAGTTTTAAATTGTGACTTTTGCATTTTTACTATTCTTAATTTTGTTTTATTCAACTTGCATTATTTAGCAAAAATTGCTAATAGCATTAATATTACTTTCTATATATGTTATATTATATAATTTTGTATATGCTTTATTGCAGGGAATTAACCAGGCATGGAATTTATAATTTTTTTAACCATTCCTGTGTCCTATGGATTTGAAGTGAAATTGTATGTGGGCGGACTATTATATTTAGCTTCCATATATTAAGAAAATATATTGTACTGTAGTTATATATGTACACATTTTTGTAATTAAAATGTCTGTATTTGAATCTTATTCTGAATTGTATACTTTACTGCTTGTATACTGGAAGAATGGCTCAGCAGTTATAAGCACTTCCTGCTTTTGATAAGAAATGGATTCAATTCCCAGAATTCTTATGTAGGCTCTCAATCATCCTTAACTCCAAAAACCATCATACACTTATAATAAAACAAATAAAGCTCAAAAAATGGCTATTTGTATGGCCAATTTCTCTACTTATTAAGTGTCCCTCTCTACTAAAAAACAATAAAAATACAACATTAATTACTTCACAAAATTGTTTTCTTTTCTTTTTTTTAATATAAATGTCTTTGAAAATTATTTAGTACACAGTGAATAATTCACATTTATTATTTACTTATAAAATGCACAATCACAACAAAAAGAATTACTTTTTCAAAAGCTCCCCAAAATGTTGCTATCTCAATATTCTTTTTTTAATATAAATATTTATTCAATATATCTAATTACTTGACAAATGAATGTAGATATAAATAAAATGATTTAATTCAAAACACTTAATTTTTAAATTTTAAATACTTGACTCAAAATAGTTACTTTATATCCCATTAAAAATGAAGTTTTGAGGGCAACATTGAACACATGAATCATATTTTTCAATTTTAGTTTTTTGTTGAGTATGTTCACATATATTGATATCATATTTGATATTATATTTTGTTCAATATATGTGTGGGATGCTTGAAGAAAAACAATATGTATCTTTTTAAATGTAAAATCAAATATGTCAGTTTTTTAAAAAAATATTTTCTCTGGATTTTTTAAGGCCAGAAATCAGATAAATTTTTGAAAATTTAAAATATATATGAAGACAATAAAGAATTCCAAACAGAAACAGTTCCTGTCACTGCAGTCAATATTTTTATTGCAATTAAATTGAATTTTTAAGAATTAAAACTAATGTTAATAAAGACATAAATTTAGGTGATTTTTTTTATTATGAATAAATAGTAAAAATTTATTCATTGTTCAAACTCCCTTCCCCCTCCTGCCTCTCCCAATCACTTTCTCCTTTCCCCTCACTTTATATTCTAAGAGAAAAGTTTATTGTTATTATGATTAAAAATACCTCAATTATTTCAACAAACTACTTAAAGAAATCATTTCTACACTTAAAGAAAATATAAGTTTGACATGAATAAGTAGAAAGTTTAAGTAAATTGATCCACACCTATTTGAATATGACACCATTTCCTTCTAACGTGGAAGTATGAGAGTATTTTATATTAATTTTGTGCTCCTTAGAGTTTTATTGATGGTAAGTTCATTGAACTTTTTCAGGTTTTTGCTTAACAGATTTTGTTTTGAAACTTTTTAAAAACTATTGCCTGGAGGCAAGTAACCAAAAAGCTTTATTGTAAAAGAAGTATTTAGTGTGCTAGATATGATTCAAAAAGCAAGCTGCTTGCTTGGAGGGGAAAGTTTTCAAAGAGCTTAATTAATAGAACTACAAGCAGTAGTTCAGCATCGAACTAACAGGGAAATAAATTATCAGCTTTGAGTTGAAAAATTTCAATTGAACTCTTGAACTCTTCTATGTAAATCAAAGATTCTAAAATGCTAGCTATGTATATCAATTATATTTTGAAATTACAAAATATGTTACATTTGCCATAAAATTACAATACTTTATATGTTGTTTTTATATTATACATTGAGACTTGTTACTATTTTATTTTAGAGCACTCATACTACTGTAATGTGGTCAATAAATTGTGCATGTTTTGTGAAAAGAAATATGGGCTTTAAAACTGAAGAATGCTGTAAATACAAAAATACACTATTTCTTACAGTGCCATTATGACTCAACTACTTCTTTCAGTTTAGATCATACTTGGGAATGGATATAGTCTTATTGAGATGAAAATTACTGAATTTAACTGATATGCTTATACTTTGCCACTAGACATTAAATTATAATAATGATTCTTTTAATTATTCACTTTAGGTGTCTATGTATTTTGCCTACATGCATTTTTGTGCACTTTGCTCATAGCTATAACCAGGGAAGCCACTATAAGCATCTTATACCCAGTAATAAGAATTACAGATTGACATGAACCACCATGTGGTGGCTAAAATTTAACCCAGGTCCTTAGAAAGTGCAAGTACTGGTCATAACAGCTAAATCATCTTTCCAATCTCCATTTTTTTTTTTCAAATTGTTTCCTACACTGCTGCCGATTCCAGATAAATAATAGGTATATAGTATTTGGTATCTTGAGTTTTCTAAATAAATGTATTGTGTTTTTCTGAAGAGATGAGTTGAGTGTTCCTAGATGCCATTTCAAAATATTAGATGGCCCAGTTATTTTGGGCCAGTGCCTGTATTTGGAGTCAGAGACACAATGGCTATGATTCAAGACCTACCTAGATTTTATTGCAGTCATTCTTAATCATGGGTTGTGACCCATCTTGGGGCTGCATAGTAGATATCCACATTATTATTTATAACAGTAACAAAATTCCTCTTATGATGTAGTAATAGAATAATTTATCACTGCTGGTCACCACAACATGAACAACTGTATTGAAGGGACACCACATTAGAAATGTTTGAAAACCTCTGCACTATAGGAAGATTGAGGCCAGTATGAAGTACAGAAGAAAAATATATAACAATAAAAAAATGAACATTAGGTGTAAGACCAATAAAATAATATGGGAATAAACTAGTTCATACTGCAAAGTTACATTATGAACTTGCAATTGAAGTATTTTCTTACAATAGTGTGATGATTAGATATGCTTTCTATTAGAGAAAAATTACTGAGATTCTAAATAAAATCTGATATTTTACTGTACATTTCTGGAAAAAAAAGAACTTGACATTAGAAGAGCTATTTCTAGTAAAAATAATTGTATATATTTACATATGTATACATGTGCACAAACATATTCTTGACATCCATAAAAGTCACACATAAACATAAATGTTTCCATACATGTCCCAAGAAATTTACATAATAAAAAAAACCCTCATTGTTGAGAGGGGAAATTATATCAGAAATAGAAGTAGTAAACTGTTTGCAAAATCTTTAACTAATAGACAATATTATTTAAATTACTAAAGAATTTTTTATATCACAAAAAATAATAAAAATATTTTAAATATTTGAAAATAATGTCATATCAGCTTTCAGAGGAAGCAGAGATAAAATTACAGAGAAAAATGTGTAGATTCAGCGTTCATGTTAAAAAAAACAATAGAAATAATTTAAAAAATACATTAGATTTACTCTGGAGGATATAATTAAAGGGATTCTGTAAAAGTAAAATGGTTAGGGTAAATTTTATAGGAATATGAAGCATGTAAACTAGAAAAAATAATGCTTTGCTATCATGTATTATAATAAATAGGATTTAAAATAGGAGAAATATAACTTATTGATTATTTAAAATAGTACTTATGACATAGACATTAGAGACAAAATATGTTAAAATTGCATTAATTTTTCAACAATTGCACACCTTTTGCTCAAAGAGAAATTTACAAAATATTGTGCATATTTAAAGACATTTAGAACATTTTTTACTTAGAATCTTTTGTGTGATCCAGACTGGAATTCTATGAAAATTTGCTTTTCATAATTCTCTTAAATTTACTTGAAAAATCTATGGTTATCTATTTTTGAAATTAAAATAAGATTTCAAATAGAAAAGAATAAAAATGACTCTATGATCACATAAAAGCCTATCATGTATGTATGAATAACTCAGTATTCATTAACCTAATGATATGTATGAACTAGATCATGAAATTAATTGTTCTTAAAGAAAATGGTTTTAGCAGCATTACTAGTAGTATCCCAAAATTAGACAAAACTCAGAAAATTCTTAAGTAAAAATAATTACTCAACAGTGAATGAATATGAAAACCTTAAATTAGCCACTTGATAGATGAACTGTAAAAATTTAACAGTAAGCTAAAGAATCGGGGTTAACTCACAATCCTAATTCCAGAACCTCAAACTTATGTCTATCTGTTGGTAGAACTTTTTTTCAAGCAAGTCTTTTTTTCTTTGAAAATTTAGGTTTTCAACTCCTATCCTGAACAATCATGGACATCTTCACTTCTATTGTAATAGGACAAGATCTATGACCTCTGAACTTGATTTGTTCAAGAGCAAACTTTGACTAATGAGAACTTTCTTCCCTGTCTTACCTCTACACATAAACCAGCTCCAGATCCATGATTCTGGAGCCATCTTTACATGGTCCAGTTAAAAATCATATCTGCCAGCTTTACCTTGAACTACATGAGTCACATAGTTCTTATAGTGGCCCAGTCTAAGGAAACTCACATTATAACATGAGACACACAATTAAAGAAAGAAGCCACGTGCAATGATCAAATTGTAAAAACCCAAATCAAGACGAGTGTTAAGCTTGAATATCTCCTGTCAAATTCTCTAGTCTTATAGAAGTGTTGTCATGCAAGAACTAAACAGATGAAACCTATGACAGCATTAAGAGAACAATCCTAAACTGCATCTAAGAAGTCAGACTTCTCAAAAAAAAAAAAAAAAAAAAAAAAGGTACACTTCATTGAACTTCAAGAGGGTACTAATATAGCAGTTATATTATGTCTAGGAAAATATAAATATGTAGGTATATTAAATTAAGAAAGATCAAAATTGGAAAACTGAATTAAATTAAATACAGAAACGTTATGAGGACACAAGTTAAAGTAAGAATGAAATTGTAAAACTCAATATTGCACCATGGCTGAGCGCTGGGCTGAATCCCTGGTCAAGAGGATAGTGAGAGAAGAGACTCTATATGAGCAAGGGGATGGAGACTATGAGGAAAATTCTCACAGTTATGGCTGGCTGGAGTTCTTGGGAGTTCATTGAATTAAGAACAGCCACCTGGAAACTATCTGGAAAAGGAACTAGGCCCTCCAAGGATAAGCAACTGTCATTGACATGGGCAATACGTGAACCCTCAAGGGGAGGGTTCAGACTGTATTTCTGTGTGTGAACTGGCAAGTTGGAGCCCATTCCCTTCAGATGAACACCTAACCCAGTCTGGATATTCGGATGAGGAAATTGGACTTGCCTGGAGTGGATGCTGAGCTAATCCACCTTGGGACCTCTTGCCCTTTCTGGAGAGGGGAGGGGGGATGGGGAGGAGGGAGGCTGAAGGCTGATCAAGAGGGGTCGGTAGGGGGAAGGGAGTTGGAAAAAGGGAATAAATGGATTTAAAAAAGATTTTATTCTATATAAATAAATAAATAAGAAAGAAAACCACAAGGCTACCTTTTGTAGCTGTGCAAGTCTTCCAGTGGTAGTGCTGTGTTACATTTGAATTTTTCTATATCTACCACTGCTTACTCTCTCTCTTCCCTCCTTAAAGACCCTCCCAGTTCTCCCTTACCTTCCCCTCAGTCCAACCCCCATCCATCCCCCCAAAAGGACAAAGAGTCCTAAGGTGGGTCAATTCAGTCTGGCATATCCAGTTGAGTCCCTCATTCTAGCATAAAGAGTTACGTGTTCCTCTGTAGGGAATGGGCTCCAAGATGTCAGTTTATGCAACAGGAACATATTCTGATCCTACTGCAAGAAGTTCACACTATTTGATAGTTGTCTGCCTTTGGAAGGTTTAGTTCCTTTCAATGAAGATTCCTCAGCGATCGTTTTGAATCAGAGCTCACAGTTGCTCCTCTGCTCCTCTCAGCAATCTCTGAGAGTCTTCTCCTCATGATCCAGATCCCTTTGCTTATGTTCTCTCCTCTCTCTCTCTCTCTCTCTCTCTCTCTCTCTCTCTCTCTCTCTCTCTCTCTCTCTCTCTCTCTCTCTTTCTCTTTCTCTCTCTCTCCCCAGATGAACTGGAAGTTCAACCTGGTGTTTAACTATGAATCTCTGCTGCTATCCATTGCTGTATGATGGTTCTATAATGGCAATTAGGGTAGTCATTCATTGAATTAAGGGGACTGTTTAGGAATCTCTCTTCTCTTGCTTGGAGTTCTATCCAGGGACATCTTGTGAGTTCTTAGAAGTTTTATTAGCACTAGGAGTTTTTCTAACCCCACAGTAGCTTCTTCTATTAAGATGTCTATTTCTTTTATCTCCCTATATATTGCTCCTCTCATGCAAACATCTTCTCTCGTGATTTTTTTCCCACCTCTCTTTGTTCACTCTCCTTTCTGATCCCAATTAATTTAGGAGATCTTCTCTACTTTCCCTTCCCAGTGAGATACCTGTATGTAAATCTTAAATTCTTTCTGTTACCTAGCTATTTAGGGGTTGTGGTTTGCAGCCTGGATATTCTTTGCTTTATGTCTAAAATTTACTTATTAATGATTACATACCATCTATATTTTTGAGCCTGTGTTTCCTGACTCAGAATGATACTCTCTAAATCCATTTATTTTTCTGCAAATTTTAGGAAATCTTTTTTTTCCTGCTGAGTAATATTCCATTGTGTAAATGTACCACAATCTGTTAATCCATTTTTCAGTTGAAAGCCTCTAGGTTATTTCCAGGTTCTGGCTATTACAAATAATGCTGCTAAGAACTTAGTTGAAATAATGTCCTTGGGGTAAGAATTTCTGTTCTCTGGGTATATGCCAAATATTGTTATTGCTGAAATATTAAGGAGTTTGATTCCAAGTTTTCTGGTTTCTGAGGAACCACCATACTGTTTTCCAAAGTGTCTGTATAAGTTTACATTTCCACCAGCAATAAAGGAGTGCTTCCATTGTTCTACATCCCCTCCAGCATAGGCTGTCATCTGTGTATTTGTTTTTGGCCATTCTGACAGGGGTAAGATTGTATCACAGAATAGTTTCAATTGAATTTCCCTGATAACTCAGGAGATTGTGCAATTACTTGAGTGTCTTTCAGCTATTTGTAACTTTAGTTGAGAATTCCCTTTTTAGCTCTAAACCCCAAGTTGTAAATTGGATTATTTGGATTTTTGGCACCTAGTTTTTTGAGTTCTCTATATATTTTAGTGATCTGTATTCTATCAGATGTAGGGTTGAAGAAGATCTCTTCACATTCTGTATGATGTAGTTTTGTTTATTGACCATGTACTTTATCTTACAGAAGCTTGTCAATTTAAGGAGGTCCCACTCATTTATTGTTTTCAGTGTCTGTGCTTCTGGTGTTATGTTTAGGAAGTGGTTGCCTGTGCCAATGATTTCAAAGATATTTCACACTTTTTTCTATCTAGTTTAGTGTAGCAGAGTTTAAATTGACGTCTATCTATTTATTGAACTATTTGGATTTGAGTTTTGTGCAGGGTGATAGATATGAATCTATTTGCATTCTTCTGAATACTACCATACAGGTAAGTCAGCACCATTTGTTGAAGATACTATCTTTTATTTTCCACTGCATATTTTTGGCCTCTTTGTTAAGAATTGGATGTTCATAGGGGTATGAATTAAGGTCATTGTCAAGGTCTTCTATTTGATTTCACTGATCCACAATTCTGTTTTTATGCAAGTACCAGGCTGTTATTATTACCGTAGCTCTACAGTATAGCTAGAAGTCAAGGATGTTGATTCCTCCTGAAGTTCTATTATTGAACAGGATTGTTTTGGCAATCTTGGGTTTTATGTTATGCCATATGAAGTTGAATATTGTTCCTTTAAGGTATCCAAAAAAATTGTGTTGGGATTTTGGTGGGAACTGAATTAAATCTGTAGATTGCTTTTGGTAAGACTGCCATTTTTACTATGTTTTATAATCTACCTACTAGGAACATGGCAAATCTTTCAATTTTCTGATATTTTCTTCACATTCTTTCTTTAATGACTTAAAGTTCTTGTCAAATAGGTCTGTCATTTCTTTGTTAGAATCACATCATGATATTTAATGGTATTTTCAGTTATTATAATGTGTGTAGTTTCCTTGAATTCATTTTCAGCCCATTTATGATTTGTATATAAGAGTACTATTGGGGGTTTTGTGTGTTCATTTTTGGTTTTGTTATTGTTGATCTTGTATCCTGTACATTTGTGAAGGTATTTATCAGGTGTAGGATTTCCCTGGTAGAATTTTGGAGGTCATTTATGTATACTTTCATATCATCTGCAAATGAGAATAGTTGGACTTTTTTCTTTGCAATTTGTATCCCTTTAATCTCTTTTTGTTCTCTTATTGTTTTAGCTAAAAATTAGAGTATTATATTGAATAGATAAGGGAAGAGAGGACAGCCTATTCTTGTTTCTTATTTTAGTGGGATTGATTTGAGATTCTCTCCATTTAGTTTACTATTGGCAGTTGGCTTGCTCTTTATTGTCTTTATTATGTTTAGGTATTTTCCCTGTATTCCTAATCTTTTCAGGACTTTTGTCATAAAGGAGTATTGGTTTGGCCTAAGGCTATTTTTGTATCTAAAGAGATGATCATGTTATTTTTCTTCTTTCAGGTTGTTTTTATGATAGATGACATTGACAGTTTTCTTTTTTTTTTTTTTATTGTACCATCCCTGCATGATGAAGCCTATTTAATATTCATGAGGGAGCTTGGTCTGGAATTTTCTTTCTTTGTTCTATCTTTGAATGGCTTGAGTATCCTGGTGACTGTAGCCTTGCAAAAAAAAGTTTGACAATGTTCCATTAGGTGTATTAGATGGAACAGCTTGAGGAGTATTGGTATTAGTTTTTCTTTGATTATATGATAGAATTCTGCCCTGAAACTATCTGGACTTGGGCTTTTTTCTTTCATTTTGGGACTTGGAAGAGTTATAATTTCTGATTATGTTAATTTGGATATATATTCTCTCTGCCTTTTGGTTATTTCAAATAAGCATTTATTTACCTTGTTAACTTTCTCAAAAAAACAACTCTTTGATTTATTGATTTTTTTGTATTGTTCTCTTTGTTTCAAATTTATTGATTTTAGTTTTTAGTTTGATTATGTCCTGCCTTCTACTTCTTCTAGATAAGTTTGCTTCTAATTGTACTAGTGTTTTCAGCTGTGCAGTAAAGTCTCTCTTTTTTTTTTTTTGAGATTTCTCTAGATTTTTCATGTAGGCGTTTAGTGCTATGAATTTTCCTCTTAGCACTGCTTTCATAGTGTTCCATAAGTTTCGGTATTTTGTATTTATTTTCATTGAATTTTAGAAAATCTTGTATTTCCTTCTTTGCTTCCTTGACACAGGGATTAGGGATGGGGAGAGATGTTCAGTTTGAATAAATTTGTAGGCTTTCTATGATTTTTGCTTTTGTTGAACTCTATCTTTAGACCATGGTGGTCTGATATAATACAAGTAGTTATTCTCATTTTATGACTGAGTATGTGGTCAGTTTATTTTTAAGAATATATATATTTTTTCTTTTTTTATTATGAATAATGAAGTCATGTTTTCTGTCCTTGTATAGCATTAATCAAAGTCCCTTACCCAGCCCGCCACATCATGTTATTCTTTCTTTTCCACATATCCCAATCCCCACCATGGGAAGGCAATCCCAAGGTCCTAAGGCCCCATTATTGCTTAGTTCAGCCTCCACTCCTGGCAAATCCAGTTGTCTCACCCCAACATCAAGACTTAGTCAAGTGTTCCTCTAGGGGGAGTGGGATCCAAGGAGTCTGTACAAGGTGATTCTAATCCCAAGCTGTTCAGTGGTTGTGGTCTGCAGCTTGGGCATGCTTTTCTTTTTACTTTTTTCTTTTTTCTTTTTTTTTTGTTTTTTGTTTAAAGACCATTAAGGAGTGAATACATTCCCTGCTTATCTTTTTGGGTTTCTGATACCTCGTCAGGAGGATATTCTCTAAAACCATCCATTTGCCTGCAAATTTTAGGATATCATTTTCTCTTACTTCTGAGTAGTACTCCATTCTATAGATGTACCACAGTCTGTTAATTCATTCTTCAGTTGAAGGTCATCTAGGTTGTATCCAGGTTCTTGCTATTAAAAATAATGATGCTATGAACATAGTTGAGCTAATGCCATTGGAGGGCAACTGTGCATTATTTGGGTATACACCCAGAAGTGGTATTGCTGGGTCCTTGGGGAGATTGATTCTCAGTTTTCTGAGAATCTGCCATACTGCATTCCAGAGTGGCTGAACAAGCTTACATTCCCACCAACAATGGAGGAGTGTTCCCCTTGTTCCAAAACCTTTCCAGCATAGGCTGTCATCTGTGTCTTTTGTCTTAGCCAATCTGACCGGTGTCAGGTGGTATCTAAAAGTTTTTTGATCTGCATTTCTTTGATGGCTAAAGATGATGATCACTTTTTCAAGTACCTTTCAGCAATTTGTAATTCTACTGCTGAGAATTCCCTTTTTGATTCTGAATCCGATTTTTTTATTAGGTTATTCAAGGTTTTGGGCTCTAGATTCTTAAATTCTTTATGTATCTTAGAGATCAATCCTCTATCACTTGTAGGGTTGGTGAAAATATTATCCCATTCTGTAGGCTGTGGTTAAGTCCTATTGACAGTGTCCTTGGCTTTATATAACCTTCTCAGCTTCAGGAGATCCCAAATATTGATTGTTGATCTTAGTGTCTGTGCCACTGGTGTTATATTTAAGAAGTGGTCACCTGTGCCAATTCATAGAAGTGTATTTTCCACTTTCTTTCCTATCAGGTTCAAAATGGCTGGGTTTATGTTGAGGTCTTTGATCCACATGGATTTGAGTTTTGTGCAGGGTGACAGACTTGGATCTATTTGCATTTTTCTATGAACTACCATCCACCTCAACCAACACCATTAGTTAAATATACTATCTTTTTTTCATTGAATATTTTGGGCCTCTTTGTCAAACATCAGGTGTTCATAGGTTTTTGGGTTAATGTGTGGATCCTCAATTCTGTTCCATTGATCCACAATTCTGTTTTTATGTCAGTACCAGTCTGTTTTTATGATTGTATCTGTATAGTATAACTTGAAGTCAGGGATGGTTATGCCTCCTGATGCTCTTTTGTTTTTTTTTGTTTTGTTTTGTTTTTGTTTTTCTTTTTTTTCCTTCTTTATTTTGTATTTATCAAAAAAAAAACAGTAAAAAGAATTTAAAATGTGGAAGAGTTAACAATAACTATAAAGAGAATAAGAATCATAAGCATAGCTTATCAAGGGTGGTAATGCAAATAAGATTGCTACACATGTATTTACTTTGTGTTCAGCTTTCCCTCTGAATTTTTTTTTCCATCCCTATATATCCTTATTCAAGGTCCCTTCCCCCTCCCACCACATCTGGTCATTTTCTTCTCTGCAACTCCCCATCCCCTCCCTGGGCAGGGAGCAGACAGTCCTATGGTCCCACTGACCCAATAATGCTTGGATCAGTCTCCGCTCCTGGCCAAATTGTTGAGCAAAATTGTTTTGGAAATCCTGGCTTTCATGTTATTAAAAATTAAATTGAATATTGTTCTTTCAAGGTATGAAAAATATTTTTGAGATTTTGATAGGCAGTGCATTGAATCTGTAGATTGATTTGGTAGAATTGCCATTTTTACTATGTTGATCCTACCTATCCAGGAACATGGGAGAGCTTAACAGTTTCTGATATCCTCTTCAATTTCTTTCTTGATTGTTTTAAATTTTTTTTAAAATGATCTGTTACTTCTTTGATTATAGTTACTCCAAGGTATTTAATATTTTTTGCAGGTATTATAAAGGGTGATGTTTTTATTATTTCTTTTTCTGCCCTTTTATCTTTAGTGTATAGGAGGGCTACTGATTTCTTTGAGTTATTCTTTTACCCTGCTACATTGCTGAAGGTGTTAATCAGATGTAGGAGTTCCCTGGTATAATTCTGTGGGTCACTTATGTAAACAATCATATCATTTGCAATTAGAGATAGTTTCACTTCTTTTTTTTTCCAATTTGTATCCCCTTAATCTCCTTTCATTCTCTTATTGCTTTAGCTAAAACTTTGAGAACTATATTGAATAGAAAGGGGAGAGAGGACATCCTTGTCTAGTTCCTGATTTTAGTGGGATTGCTTTCAGTTTCTCTCCATTAAGTTTGATGTTAGCTATGGACTTCTTGTAAATCGCCTATATTTTATTGAGATATTGTTCCTTTATTCCTGATCCCTCCAGAGCTTTTATCATAAAGGAGTGTTGGATTTTGTCAAAGTCTTTTTTAATCATATAGGGTTATAATCATGTGGTTTTGTTCCTTTAATTCGTTTAAATCATAGAAAACATTTAAGGTTTTTCATATGATAAACCAACCCTGCATTACTGAGATCAAGCCTACTTGGTTGTGGTGGATGATACTTTTTATACATTGTTGTATACGGTTTGCCAAAATTTTGTTGAGAATTTTAGCATCAATATTCATGAGGGAAATTGGTCTGTAATTCTCCTTCTTTGTTGCTTCTTTGAGTGGCTTGGGATTTAGGAAAATTGTGGCCCCATGAAAGGAATTTGGCAATATTCCCTCAGTTTCTACTATTCGATATATTTTGAGGAGGAATGGTAGTAATTCTTCTAGGTTTTCATTTTTTGTGAAGTACAGATTTTCAAAGTATGATCTGATATTTCTGTGGATTTCCTTGGGGTCTGTTTTTATGTCCCCCTTTTTATTTCTGATTTTGTTGATTTGGACCCTCTCTCTCTGCTTTTTAATTATTTTGGATAAGGGCTTATCTATCTTGTTGACTTTCTCAAAGAACCAACTCTTTGATTCATTGATTCTTTGCATTGTTCTTTTCATTTCAATTGTATTGATTTCAGCTCTAAGTTTGATTATTTCTTGCAGTCTACTCCTTCTATGTGAGTTTGGTTCTAATTCTTCTAAGGCTTTCAGCTGAGCTGTTAGTTCTCTAGTGTGGGATTTCTATAGGTTTTTTATATAGGCATCCAGCACTATGAATTTTCATCTTAAGCCTGTTTTTATTGTGTCCCACAAGTTTGAGTACATTGTGGATTAATTTTCATTAAATTCTAGGAAGAATTTGCTTTCTTTCTTAATTTCTTCCTTGAACCAGAGGTGGTTCAGCTGAATGATGTTAAATTTCCAAGAGTTGGTAGGCTTTCTTTGATTTTTGATGTTGTTGAACTCTAACTTTAGGCTCTGGTGGTCTGATATGTTACAAGGGATTATTTTCATTTTTTTTTTGTATCTGTTGATATTTGATTTATGACAAATTATGTGGTCAATTTTAGAGAATGTTCCACGATTAACTGAAAAAATATGTATATTCTTTGCATTTGGGTGGAAGCTTCTCTAGATATCTATTAAATCCATATGCCTCATAACCTCTGTTAGACTCCTTATATCTATGTTGAGTCTCTGTCTGGTTGACCTATACAGGGGTGACAGTGGGATGTTGAAGTCTCCCACTATTAGGGTGTGAGAATTGAAGTGGGCTTTGATCTTTAGCAGTGTCTCTTTTACATAGGTAGTGCCCTTATATTAGGGGCATAAAAATTCAGGATTAAAATCTCTTGACCAATTTTCCCTGTGATAAATATGTAATGACCAACTTGATTCTTTTTAATTGCTTTTAGCTTAAAGTCTAATTTGTTAGATATTAAGATGGGAACCCCCCCTTGTTTCTTAGGACCATTTGGCTGGAAAATCTTTTCCCAACCCTTTACTCTAAGCCTGTATCTGTCATTGTGGTTGAGGTGTGTTTCTTGTTGGTAACAGAAGGATGGCTTTTGTTTTTTCATCCATCTTTTTAGTGTGTGTCTTTTTATAGGTGAGTTGAGTCCATTGATATTAAAGGATATTAGTGACCATTGGTTGATATTTCCTGCTATTTTTGGTGGTTATTTGTTTGTATTTCCTTTCTCTGGGGTATTCTTCTGTGTCATTATTGATTGTTTGTGGCTTCATGGGTGTATTTTGTGTCCTTAGGTTGAAGTTTTCCCTCTAATGCTTTCTGTAGTGCTAGATTGGTAGAGAGGTATTGTTTCAGTCTGACTTTGTCATGAAATGTCTTGTTTACTCCATCTATGGTGATTGATAATTTTGCAGAGTATAGCATTCAATTTTTTTTTTTTTTTTTTTTTTTTTTTTTTTTTTTTTTTTTTTTTTTTTTTAGTTTCTGTATAATTTCTAACCAAGTCCTTCTTGGTTTCATCATTTTCTTTGAATAGTCAGGTGTTATTCTGATTGGTCTAAATTAATAGTTAAGTTGGACCATTTCTTTTACATCTCTTAAAATTTTTCTGTGTTCTACATGTTTTGTGGGTTGATTATTAGGTGGTGCACTGACTTTTTTGGGGGTCATATCTATTTTGTTTTCTTTAAGCTTCTCCTATCTTTATAGGCCTTTCTTTCTTCAAGTTAGGAAAGTTTTCTTCTATGATTTTATTGAACACATTATTTGTTCCTTTCAGCTGGTATTCTTCTCCTTCTTCTATTCCTAATATTCTCAAGTTTGGTCTTTTCATGGTGTCCCAGATTTCCTGAACATTTTGTGTTATGACTTTTTTGGTTTTAGTATTTTCTTTGACTGATATATCTATTTGAGCTACTGAGTCTTCCACTTCAGAGATTCTCTCTTCCATCTCTTGGATTCTGTTGGTCATGCTTGTATTTGTACTTCCAGCTTTTTTTCTTCAGGTTTTCTATTTCCATCTTTGCCTCATTTTGTGCCTTTTTTATTGCTTCTATTTCAGTTCTCATTCCCTGGCATGATTCTTTCATTTTTTTTTTGTTTACCTTTTCTTGGTTTTCTTTCAAAGTTTTGTTCATCTCTTCCAATTTTTTGTTTGTATCTTCTTTTTTTTTG
Organism: Sigmodon hispidus; assembly: GCA_004025045.1. NCBI lineage: Eukaryota > Metazoa > Chordata > Mammalia > Rodentia > Cricetidae > Sigmodon > Sigmodon hispidus. The sequence continues at coordinate 151,024 of PVIH01001531.1, forward strand.
AGAGAATTTCTCATATTTTCTTTAATGGCTTCAATGATCTTCATAAAGGTATTTTTGGTGTTGCTTCCTTCTGCTTCCTCTTTATTGCTCTGTTCAAATCTTGTAGTTGTATAACCACCACTTTCTTCTGGAGTTACCTTGTTGTTCTTTATATTATTACATGCTTTTTTTTTGCACTGGTATCTGCCCCTGGCTTCAGTGGTTCACTATTAGGTGGCTGCTGGTGAGTTGTGGCAACAGGGCTTGTGTGTCTCCTGTCACCTCTGAGCAAGGGGTCTGCTCAATCTCTGACTCTGCTCTGGGCAGAGGTCTGAATTTGAAGTCCTCAATCCTTCTCTGCTGATGCAGTTGGAGTTGGAGTCATAGTGTAAGTTTCCTTGTTTTAGTAGCAGCTGGAGCAGTCCCTTACAGCCAATGTCTATTCCTGTCTGCTAAGGAGTATGTGTAGACATGCACCACAAATAGAACCTAGTCCTGGAACACTGCATATGGTCACTTCCATGTGGTGCTGAGAAAAATATATATATGTGTGTGTGTTTGTGTGTGTGTGCTTGGGTGGAAAATTCTGTACATATCTATCATTACCATTTGGGTTGTAACATCTGTTAGGTCTCTTATTTCCCTATATTTTTCTGTCTTGTAGACTTATCAATTGGTGAGAGAGAGGTATCGAAGACTCAAATATTCAATGTGTGTGTTTGATATAAGTTCTAAGCTTCAGTAGTGTCTCTTTTAAATATGCAGTTGCCCTTTTGCTGGAGACATAAATGTTCAGCACTGAGACTTCATCTTGTTGGATTTTTCTGAGATAAATAAGTAATGAATGTCCTGTTCTCTTTGGATTAATTTTAGCTTGGATTTTGTTATATATTAGAATGGCTACACCATCTTATTTCTTAGGATTGAAAAGTATTTTAAAAATCCTTTACTCTGAGCAAGTGTCTGTCTTTAAAGTTGAGGTATGTCTCTTGTATGCAGCAGAAGGATGGATTTTGGTTTTTTTGTTGTTGTTGTGGTTGTTATTCATCATGTTACAGTGTGCCTTTTTATAGGTAAGTTGATTCCATTGATATAAAGGGATATTAATGACCAGTTATTGCTATTTTCTTTTCTTTTTGGTGGTAGTGTTCGTGTGTGCTTCCTTTATTTAAGTTTTTCTTCTGTGGGATTATTTATTGTTTCTGGTTTTATGGGTTTATTTAATTTTCTTAGGGTGACATTTTCCCTCTACTGCTTTCTCTAGGTCTAGACTTATGGATATGTATTGTTTAAATCTGGTTTTCTCCTGAAATATCATGTTTATTTAAACTATAGTGATTTATAGTTTTGCTGGGAATTGTAGTTTACACTAATAACCATGGTTTTTTTTTTTTTTGTGTCTATATAACATCTGACCAGGACCTTCTGGTTTTCATTGTTTCCATTAAGAAATCTGGTGTTATTCTTATTTGTCGGTCATTGCAGAATACTTGGCTCTTTTCCTTTGTAGCACTTAGAATGTTTTCTTTGTTCTGTAGGGTTAGTGGATTTATTATTATGTTGTGAGCATACTTTTGGGGGGTTCCTTTTGATGCTCTATAAGCTGCTTGTACTTTTATATGCATTTTCTTCCTTAGGTTGAGAAAGTTTTCTTCCATGATTTTTTGAATATATTTTCTGTGCATTTGAACTGGTTTTCTCCTTCTTCTATTCCAATAATATTTTTGGTTTCATGTTTTTATGGTATCCCAAATTTTCTGGACATTTTTTGTTCTGACTTCTTTGGTTTTAGTGTTTTCTTTGACTGGCATATCTATTTCCACTATTGAATCTTCCACTCCAGAGATTCTCTCTACTATCTCTTGCATTCTGTTTGTTATGCTTACTTCTGTAGTTCTGGTTTGCTTTTTCAAATTTTCTATTTCTAGTATTGCCTCAGCTTGTGTCTTTCTTTACTGATTCTATTTCAATTTTAAAATCTTGAAATGTTTCCTTCACCTATATGTTTGCTTTATCTTGGCTTTTTTTCATTTTCTTTCAGGGATTTGTTGATCTCTTGAAACTCTTTGTTTGCCTTTTTTTATAGTTCTTAGGAGAATTTTTAATATCCTCTTTCATAGCTTCTATTATATTCATAAAGTTATTTTAAGGTTGTTTACCTCTATTTTTTTCTGCATTTCCATGCTCAGTTCTTGTTGTAGAACCACCAGATTGTATTTGTACCATGTTGTTCTTTATGCTTTTATATGTATTTTTGCAGTTATCCCTGCCCATTGCTTCCTTGGATCACTGCAGTATTTTTCTGTGTCACAGGAAGCTTATTTTGATGCAATTTGTTCTGGGTGTGTCTGTCTCAGTAGCCTCTCTTTTTCCAGCCTGGGTTCTTGGTCCATCTGGAAGTAGTGTATTCTGTCACAATGACTCTTCTTACCCCAAAAGGTCCTGAAACACTGTGGATTTCAGGTGGCCCCTTTGATCCAGGAGGTGCTGAGAAACTAAACTGAGGAAATATCTTAGTCTCTTGGTCTCTTAGTCTGATGTGTGTAGAGTATCTCACAGACTGATATTGTAGAAGATCTGTGTGTTTCTGGTAGTAGCTGAGGTCACTGGTTGATAGTGTGGGTTGGGGCATGGGGCAGGGTTTTCTAGCTGAGTGTGTCCAGGGAACTGGGTTTTAATGAGTCTTCTGGTCAGCATGTTTTTTTTTTTTTTTTTTTTTTTTCTGAATTTAGAGCAGAGATGAGTAAAGATGCAGTTCCAAGGCCCAGGGTTGAGGTCCCAAAGACAGGGATTTCTTTATGGGTTTGGAGTTGTGCCACTCACCTATTATGTGGGCCAGGGAATCCGTGGATTTTTGTCTCTGAAATTTTTTTCTTTCCTCTATTTTAATCTATATTTTCTTTTATTCATATTTTGTGTCTGACTGTGTGGCTGGATGGTTGGCTCTGGAAGTTCTTCTCTTGATTTTTCTTCATTCTTTCATTTGCTTCTAGATTGTCCTTCTATTTATTTTGTCTGTGTACCAGACCTGTCTAGTCTTTCTGTTGCTCTGATATTGACTGTTCATCTCTTTATGAGACTGATCAGGGCTTTTAGGTAGGCAAAGTAACTCAGCTTCATTGAGTTATAGAAATGCAGCATAAAAGAAAACAACACATTTTAGAATCACTAAACAAATATTCTACAACATAAACAAATACAACACATCCTTAACTAATGTTCTATGACATGTTTCTGGGGAGGTAGCTGAGAGTTTTACATCTGTATTCACAGGCAATAGGCAAAGACTATGAGACACTATAGCCACATGTTATATATATATATATATATATATATTAGTCATATATATATAATACATAATAATATATATATATATATTAGTCATATATATATGACTAATATTACAACATATATATATGTTGTAATATTAGTCATCTGTAAAGAATAATGAAATCATAAGAAAGATTAAAAGATAGATTTGGGAAATATTATATTGTTTGTGATAATATAGAAACAGATAGACAAAATTGTGTAATCTCTCTCATCTGTGACTTATGGTTCCAAAGGTTTAGATGTGAGCATACAACATAAAACAAACAAGAAACTATGAAGTAACTGTGAAGGAGAAAGTTGGACTTGAGGAAAAAAACAGCAGTCAGGTGTTCTGAAGAAAGAAATCATGAGTTAGAGGGTGTCCAATGTGTGAGGAGAGGAAATCAATAAAGAAAAATAAGAAGCACAGAGAAACACCCAAGAAATAACATCCTACATCTATGCTTCCATGAATGTCATAGAAGATGGGCTATAAGGATTTGAAAAGTCATATTACTGGAAAGTCTTCTGTGAAATAATCTCTTCTACAAATGTTTTCATGAATGGAAGTTTAGTGGTGGCAATATCAATACGTATGCTGATGTAAAAAGGGGAATAAATCTAATGGGATCACATATCTGGATGAGATAATACAGGTAACTGATAAATAGGGTCACACATCTGGATGAGGAAATACAGGTAACTGATAAATACTGAAGGGTTAGAAATTGATCTTTTTTAGGCTTGAGCCTATATATGCTTGTCAAATAAAACATGCTCATCCTTGAAACCCACTCCCCCACACATATCATAAACATTACAAGGTTAAATTTACATAGTTTTACATACATACTATAATAATCTGCACTATTAATATTTATATGTTCATATTTGTAATGCCATTAATAATTAGAGAAGAGAATATCAGCTTAATAGTTGGTGAGACCTAGAAAGATCTGGAGAAAGGGTGTTTGATATTATATGAAAGAAAAAATAGAAACAGAGAAGTGATGTAAGTATATTTTAATTAAAATTTTATTCAAAAGTGGAAATAAAAACATAAATCAAAAGTTAATAGAAGATTTTATTCAAATAAAATAACTAGTAAATTTTAACACAAAAATTTAATAACTAATTGTTAGGGGTTTGGCAAAATGAAAATTGTTTAATGATGGGTTACTCTATTTTAGCATACAGTGATAAAAATATTCTGTTAGACACTGATGACCAATGCACAACTTTGTTAGTGTAATTTTTATACTATCCTCAATTGCATATTTTGAGATTATGATGTTATAAATTATGAATTGTACTCAATAAGCTATGAAAGAAAGTTATTAGACAATAAATTAAAATTGTCCATATTTTATGAATCAAATCACATTGATTTTTATTTAGAATATTTTATGGCTCCTTCAGGTACTATGAGAGTTAGTTCTTAGAAAGATGACATTTATGTCAATACAAATTGGATTAATCTTTGTTCTGTGTGTGAAGCACATTGATAGGAGTTGGAAGGAGGAATGAGAAAGAGACAAGTATAATCTTACTTTCAAGTTCTTCAACATTCTGAATTTACCTTCAAGCTCTATAAGTTAACCAAAGCCAAAAATAATGAACTAAATAGTAATGGGCATTAAATGGATTGTTTCTGGCTAACAGTGAAAGAAAATTATCCTTTCTACAGCTTGCACTGTAACTACTAGATTGTGTATGACTCTATGAGGAGAATGACCACACTTGTATGTAGTATAGCTTTATTTATACAGATTTTTATTTTTTGGCCAGGAATAATTCAATCTGTCAGTGACCATGTCACAGGAGTAGTAGGTGGCAATTGATATTCAAGATGTCATCCTACCGGAAGGCAACTACTTAATAGTGAATCTCACATAGACAAGGCCTGAGACCATAGACCCCAGAATAGAATATTTTTTACTTCTTCTATGACTTTACATATTTGATGTTGTCATATTTCTCTGGTATCTGACATACTGTGAATGGACATGGGGAAAACACTAATATCTTTTATGTTCCATGTTTACCTAATGAAAGAATCCTGTTCTACTAGACAGTTTTACATATGAATATTTATAAAGATGATTCTTTTTCAGGCTATACTGTGTGATTGAAAATAATAACATTGTTTTATACAGAGTTTGATGAATAAAAGTAAAGCCAGAAAGTGTCACTTAGCTAGAACACATGAGTTTCTATTGAGGAATGACATAGAGGATCCCAGGTCCAGCACAGAGTAGGAGGCAAAGAGGTTGCAGCCTCTGGGCCTCCCGGGGAACTCATCACAGAGGCCAGAGCTCCAATCCCAGATTTGACCTCAGGGACAGGCCTGCCCTGGCACAGGTCTGAGAGAAACCTTCAGCAGCAATCCCAGAGGTCATATCACAGATTCCCGGGCCCCACCTTCAAGGAAGGCTGCATCATCACAGAGGGATGAACATCTCTCTGAACAACATGAACCTGAGGTGTCCGAGGCAGAGTGGGAGTCAGGCAGCTTCAGACAGCCTGACCAGAGTAAGAAATTGTGCAGACTCTGTGTCCAGAGCAGACAGGAGACACACAACACCTGTATCCACAAGGGACTAAGGTTCCACTAAGACCTGAATAGGAGTGAACCAAGGAAGCAATGCGCAGATGACAGTGCAAAAATACATAAAAGAACAAGGCACCATCAAAAGAAACTGATGTCTTTACAACACCAAGACCTGAAAAGAAGAATGAAGAAGAAACAGAAGGAAACAACAACACAAACACCTTTATGAAGATTATAGAAGCCTTAAAAGAGGATATGAAAAAGTCCCTTAAAGAAATAGAGGACAAAACAAAAAATTGGAAGAGATGAACAAATCTTTGAAAGAAAACCAGGAAAAAGAAATTCAACAAAAGAAAGCATCATTCCAGGAACTAAAAATTGAAATAGAAACAATAAAGAAGGCACAAAATGAAGCAAAGAAGAAATAAAGAATATGAAGAAACGATCTGGAACTACAGATACAAGCATAAGCAAGAGAATCCAAGAGATGAAACAGAGAATTTCTGGATTGGAAGGCTCAATAGAGGAAATAGATAAATCACTCAAAGAAAACACTGAAACCAAAAAAACTATAACACAAAATTTTCAGGAAATTTGGAACACCATGAAAAGACCAAACCTGAGAATAATTGGAATAGAATTTTTCCAAACAAAAGAAGGAAATGCCTATAAAGATACCAAAGGAGTAACAGATCTGTTTCACAAAAACTTTAAATCACTGAAGAAAGAAATTAAAGAGGATATCAGAAAATGGAAAGATCTCCCATGCTCCTGGATAGGTAGAATCAATATAATTAAAATGACAATCTTACCAAAAGCATTCTACAGATTCAGTGAAATTCCCATCAGTATGCCAACACAATTTTTTTACAGACCTTGAAAGAACAATACTTAATTTCACTTGATATAACAGGAAAGCCAGGTTGAACAATTTTGCTCAACAAAAGAACCTCAGGAGGCTTTACCATCCTTGACTTCAAGTTATACTATAGAGCTCCATTATTAAAAACATCCTGGTACTGACATAAAAACAGACTTGTGGATCAATGGAATCAAATTGAAGATGTAGACATCAACCCACATATCTATGAATAACTGAATTTTGAGAAAGAAGTCATAAATATTCAATGGAAAATGATAGTGCCTTTTCAACAAATAGTGTTGGCATACCTGAATGGCAATATGCAGAAAAATACAAATAGATCCAATCCTATCACATTGTACTAAATTCAAATCCAAGTGGTTTATAGACCTCAACCTAAACCCAGCCACACTGAACTTGATAGAAAAGAAAGTGAGAATTATCCTCCAATGCATTGGTATGGGTGATCACTTACTAAATTTAACACCAGTAGCACAGACACTAGGAAAAATGATCGCTAAGTGGTATCTCCTGAAACTGAAAAGGCCAAAGACACAGTCATTAAGGTAAACTGGCAACCTACAGAATGGAAAAAGATCTTCTCCAACCCTACAAGTGACAGTAGACTGATCTCTAAAATATATAGAGAACTCAAGAAACTAGAGCCCAAATTCCTGAACCACCCAATCAAAAAAGGGAATTCTCAGCAGAAGAATTACGAATGGCTGAAAGGCACCTGAAAATGTGCTCACCATCTTTAGCCATCAGAGAAATGCAAATCAAAACAACTTTGAGATACCACCTAACACCTGTTAGATTGGCCAAGATAAAAGGCACAGATGAAGCCTATGTTGGAGAGGATGAGGAGCAACGGGAACACTCCTCCATTGTTGGTGGGAGTGTAAGCTTGTTCAGCCACTTTGGAACGCAGTATGGCAGTTTCTCAGAAAATTGAGAATCAATCTCCCCAAGGACCCAGCAATAGCATTTCTGGGTGTGTATCCTAAATATTCACAGTCGCACGTCAATGTTTTAGCTCAACTATAATCATAGCAGCATTATTTGCAATAGTAAGAACCTGGAAACAACCTAGATGTCCCTCAACTGAAGAATGGAATAACAAACTGTGGTACATCTACACAATGGAGTACTACTCAGCAGTAAGAAAAAATGATATTCTAAACTTTGCAGGCAAATGAATGGACTTGGAGAATATCCTCCTGAGCGAGGTATCGCAAACTCAGAAAGATAAGCAGGGGATGTATTCACTCATTAGTGGTCTCTAAACAAACAAACAAGAAAAAAGCCAAGCATGCCCAAGCTGCAAACCACAACCACTGAACAGCTTAGGATCAGAAACTCTCTGGACTGACTCCTTGGATCCCATTCCCCTGAGAGGAACACCTGACTCACTCTTGAGGGAGGGGGGAGAAAACTAGACCTGCCAGGAGTGGAGACTTAACTAAGTAATAGTGGGTCAGTGGGACCATGGGACTGTCTGCTGCCTGCCCAGTGAGGGGATGGGGAGTTGTGGAGAAGAAAGAATGATGTGGCGGGAGGGGGAAGGGACCTTGAATAAGGATATACAAGGATAGAAAGTGTGACTTCTTTGTTCATAATAATAACAATAATAATAATAATAATAAAGTATACAGCAAAAAATGGGGTGCAAATCTAAAAAGATAATTCTCAGCACAAGTATTACAAAAGGCCTGAAAACTCTTGATAAAATGCTCAACATCTTTAGCAATCAGAGAAATGCAAATAAAACAATTTTGAGATACCCCTTATATGTTTCAGAAAAGCTAAGATCAAAAACACAGATGACAGCCTATGCTGAAGAGGATGCAGAGCAAGGGGAACTCTGTCCTCTTATTAGTGGGAGAGTAAACTTGTTCAGCGACTCTGGAATGCAATATGGCTGTTTCTTAGAAAAGTGGGAATCAATCTCCGTAAGGATCCAGCAAATCCATTTTTAAGCATATACCCTATAGGTGCATATTCACACCCCAAAAGCATTAGCTCAACTATGTTTATAGTAGTATTTTTTTTTTTTTGTAATAGCCAGAACCTAGAAACAACCTAGTCGTCTCTCAGCTGAGGAATGGATTAACAAACTGTGGTACATCTGCACAATGGAGTACTACTCAGCAGTATGAAAAACTGATATCCTAAAATTTGCAGGCAAATGGACAGATTGAGAGAATATTCTCCTGAGTGAAGTATCACAATCCCAGAAAGAGAAGCAATGTATGTACTCACTAATTTGTAGACTTTCTTCCTTAATTGAAAGATGATGGGTGGATAGAGTGATTTTAAACACACACACACACACACACACACACACACACACACACACACACACACACACACACATGGAAAACAAAACAAAACTGGTTTGACTGTAGAAGGGTTGCTTAGCAGAAATTTGTGATGGCCATAGTGCATCTGTGGGCATTAGCTGTGACCTACTTGCTTTATCTGTAGCTGAGCTTAACCTGGCTTGAGAATCTTCATTTTATTTTTTTATGTTTCATTTATTTTAGAGAAAAGAGAAGTTTTATTACTGTATTCAGTTTTTTATCTATTCTAATAAGTTACTATGATATGAATGCATGTGCAATAATTTGTTTTTCATCTGGAATACATAAAATGTTAATCTTGTAAGACATATGGAACTTATACTCATTATAATCAAATACTTAAAAAACATGTCACCATATTGTAATGTTTATATTGCCTGAATTTTTTTTTAGGGTATATAAGCTGTAATCAAAGGAATAAAGGTAGAGGTAAAATGACTCAGGGTAAATCATTTAGCATAAAGAGAGTTAGAAGGAGACATTAAAGATGAGAGAATTATAACAAAAACATCAAGAGAGTTAGAAGGAAAACATCAAGAGAGACAAAAGGACCTTTCTGACAGATATTTTAAAAAAATAGAGAATATAGTGCTCAGAATAAAGAACACAGAAGAATAGAGACTTTAACTATCAAGAGAGAGTGTGTCTTTTCACCTTAAGATGGAGTGAACATATACTAACTTTAAAATGTCTTAGTATGTGGTTACTCTGTGGCTTTTCTTTGAACCCTGTACTGCTAGGTGCTACACCCCCAGGCAGCAATATCAATTTACCCATAATACTCAATTACTATACAAAATGTTTCCATTTCATATGGCATTTTTTTCATCCTGTTTGGTTTAATATACAGAATTTAACTATACATATAGAATTTTAGAAATTTATATTTGAAAATATAATTTCAGAGTGTAAATTTTAGATTAATTAATAGGTTAGCTAAATCAGCAATTTTTATATTTGATTTGACATGATCCTACTGCAATAGTCACAGTGCTTATATGATTTACTAGAAAGTAATCTCATTCAAAATAAAAAATAGCATATATATATAAATTAATTTTTATTGAAAAACTTATATCATAAAGTAATTTTAACTGCATTATTAGAATATTAACTTAACTCTGAAATAAATATATAGTTGAAGAGTGAATAAGTTTCAAATGAATATTTAATATTTTTAAACTAATAAAATTAATAAAATCATCAATTTCAAAGTTATTAGTAACCATAAGATATTTTAAGTGGGTTTTGAAAATATATAAATATATTATGATAATTAATATGAGAAAATAACAAGAGGAAAAACGTATTACGTCTAATAAAAATGAATTTAAAGATACACATGCAAAAATTTATTTTCTTATATTCTGCAAGTATCTATGATATCATCTAATACTCTGTTATATCACCTAATAGTAATTTAGGCATCTTACTAGTGATTCTTTATAAATAAAAAGACATGATAAACATCAACATTTTAAGTGGCTATGGATACCAGTGTGTGGGTAAAGCCCTTTGTGTATAATGAGCGAAATTTAGATTTTCAGATTACACTTAAAGTTGAAAAAGTTAGCAAACATCTGAAATCCCAAAAGTTCCATTCTGAGATGAGAGTTAGAGACAGGAGAATTTCTAGGACTCTGCAGAACAGAAAACTTTGAGAATTCAGTGGCAAAAACAAACATTTTCTCAACAAGGTGAATAGGATGGCAAGAACCCATACCTTAGATTTTCTTTTATCACCTGTGCCCCTTCCCCCCAACAGAATATGGCATTCCTGAGCTTGCACACTCTCATGATATGAACACACACGTACATATTTAATCATCTATTATATACTCTTACCTTCAAGACACACACACTAAGAGAGAGAGAGAGAGAGAGAGAGAGAGAGAGAGAGAGAGAGAGAGAGAGAGAGAGAGAGAGAGAAACATAAAATGAGAAAAAAGCCTTTAAGAACTAAAAAACATGATGATTCTTGGAACCAAACTCAAATGCAATTCCAAACGCTGTGAAAAATAAAACAGTTGGCTGCCTAAACAGTCACTCAAGTTTCTTCTGCAGCATTGACACATCCATTTTCTGCCTACAGCCCTAGCATATCTAACAGACTTCTCTGTGAAGCATGATTCAGTAATTTTAAAGAAAGATTATTGGAGAATGGGATCTAGAGGAAGAAAAATGATGGAGTCTATGTATCAAACTAGGTTTGATAATATAAGATCTTAATGTGTTGCCCTCAGTCGCAACATTTTGAGTGACTTTTATTCAAATTGCTTCAAACAGATTATGACTCATATATGAAACATAAAGTATGGCAGTCCTTTTGCAATTAATTATTTCAAATTTTATTGATTTTAACAATAAAAATTTTCTATTACTCATGATTCTGTAGGTTACTTGGTCTTATCTATGTTATCAATTGTTTCAAACACATACATCAGCATACAGCTTTCTGAATCATTGACATCCATTAGAGTCCATTTAATATATGAAAGGCTAAACACACTTATTATATATGTGAAATATTTTAACATATATTTCATAATATAAAATACTGAAACAGTTATTTATATAGTCATTAATACAGAAACAGATAATTGGTGGAAGGTTTAGTGAAGCCATAGAATAGATTCAACAAACAGCATAAAATGGAAAAATGCTAGATTGGAATGTGTGATTTTATAAGTTTAGCATATTTACCAGTAGTAACAGTCTGTCAGATCATTACAATTTTTTCCTAAAATTTAGAAAACACCTTATTTTAAATGACAATTCAAATTTTCTAAAATTGTTTTTTATTTTATTTCTAAGAACTAATATAAATTTACATAAGACAAAGAAGATTACTCTGAACAATGAGCTGGAGGAATGTGAATGTTAAAGGCCTCTGAAGTTTCTGCTTTATAACTGGGTAAATTAGTACAGTGTCATTGTTACTATTATTCTGAACATAGAGAGCATACATAGAGACATCCTACAGTTTTAATAATTAAATTTTCTAAAAACACATGACAACCTACAGAAAATATGTGTGTGTCTTCCTGTGAGTTTCTAGTAACTTTTTTTGTTAAGATATCTTTTGATTTTGGGGATAGCCTATTTTACAAAATAGATAGATGAATTTATAGCTTTTATCAAACAGCTCAGGACCATTAACTCAAATAAGAGGAAGTAGAAAATGTTTCTAAATTTTATTCAGCAAATATAAAAATAAAATATGAATTCTTAAATATCCTAAGCACTCTGATTATCTTTTCACTAATATCCTTAACACACATGGTATTCTATACAAAACATGCTCCAAATGTTTCATGTTGTTTAATAAAGAATGAAAAGAGTTGTGTGACTTTATGCCTTTAACAATATTTATAACCTTTTTATGGCTTAGATTAATCTCTAAGGATGAACAAATTCATCATATATTTATCCTTTTTGGAAAAGAGAAGTCTGGTCTTCATATAAATTTCATAACATGTTATGCCTTCTGATCTTAAAATATTTTGTTATGCTATTTTTGAAAAGTAATAGAATTGTAAAAATAAAGGTATATCAATTTATTTCTTTTTATCAATCTTGGATTCACAAGATCTCTTAGCACGAACATCACAAGAATTGTTCTCATCCTCTTAATGTTTGTATTTAAAATTTTTCATTTCTTTGCAAAAAATAAACCATAATCCTCAGTACTTTCTCTTTTAATTGTTCTAATAAGCATTATATTTTCACTACTGGCTTCAATTTACCACTTTTGTGTTTTCAGTTCTCATAGTATTTTCATCTAAATGTTTGTACTTGATTTCTCATAAATTCAGATGCTAGCAGGAATCCTTTCAGGTATTTTTAACAAAAAATAAATAAAATAAGATAGTTGGCTTATAATATTTTTCATATTGTATTATTGCTCTTAATTATTTCTGTCTATAATTACTAATAAAATTTAATTCCAATTTTAAAGACATTGGCAGGTCTGGATACTTAATAAGCTATATATTTTCAGTAGTTTACTGAATTGAATTATTGCTGACCAGTACACTAAGTACGTATCTCAAATCTCTCTATTTCTCATTATTGCATTCTGTATTTCTAGTATATTTTCTCCTTGGGATATCAATCACCTTGATAATCAACTTCTGCCTGTTCATTTTCACTAAAATATTAAATTCTGAAAACTTAATTTTAAATTGCATTGCAATATTTGACAGTGTTGAAATACAAAGTTAATCAATATATTGCATAAATTATCACCTGAATAAGAATGTTTATTGAACTATAATAAACTTGTACCTGGTGCTTGCTTTCTTGTCACAGATATATGCAATGTTTCTAATGAATAGGGTATCAAATTATTTCTCATAATAAATGTGAACTTATTATTTATTTTTCAAATATTATAATAAAGTTACAGAACATAGAATATCTAAACCACATCAACTATTTTAGTCAGGTTTGTACTAATTTTACAGATAGTGAAAAAATACAATTTCTAATCAGTATACCTGTATGGAACTAAAATGTACATTTTAAAATCTTCATTCTAATGACACAAAAAGAACCAAACTTTGCCAGCAAATAATGTTGTCCTATTTTTTCCTTGCTTCCTTCTATGCAATAGATAAGAAAATATGATCCTATTGTTTATTAATTTTGTTTTAAATTCACATGTGTTATTATTGATGTTTGCTCCAGATTTATAAAATTAAACATTATTCAAAAGCATCTCTTTTAGATTATATACTTTTATATTTTTAGTTTCAAATATTAGTACTGTACTTACATTATTTTCCCCCTTTGTCTTGCTGTTAAACTTCTCCCTTGTCCCTCTACCCAAGTCCTTATCAAAGTTATGGCCTCTAAGACTTTACATAATATTATTATACACTCATAACTCAAACTTACTGAGTTCATTTAGTATTTTTAATATATAGGTTATGTTTTGTGCTTACTGCTTGGGATTTGATAACATGTCCAGTGTTTTGTTCCTGAGAAAGGCTGATTCTTCCTCTCTTTTCACTTATTATTGGTATATGTAGCCATTACATGACATCCTTTTAGTGTCTTTCTTAACTTTTCAATTCTGTATCAAATACAAATTTGAAATATGTTTATTTTGGACTAAATTTTTTGTCAATTCAAGAATTTATAAATTCTAAGTATACATTCTTTTTTAACAACAAACTTTATAGTCTAGCATTTCTCTAAAGCAATGCAAGAACTCTTGCACATATTAGTGATGACTGACTCTTCGGTAATATTATTTTAATTTTAGGGTAGACTAATAAGAGATGACTGATGGCTACTTGTGCATATTCGTAAGTGATAATAAGTATAGAATTACTTGCTGGTAGAGGCTTATGTCATAAGCTGACTGTCTAAATGATGAATATATAATGAAATTAAATAGAATTGAGACAGATGGTTCTAGCTTTTGATAAATGTGCATATCTTCATAATCAGATAATAAGTCTGTTGCTTGGAAGATCAATTGGGATATAATAACTCAAAAAAGTAAATCATTTTATCGTTTGGCATTTATGAGACATAGAAAAAAGCAGCTTCATCATAATCTACTTAAAAATATTTCTTATTTTCTATTTAAGCTAATGATTAAAAATGGAAAAGCTGGCATTGTCTTTTTGTTTATTTCTCCTTTAAAAGTATTTAGTTTGCTGTGTAATTTTTTAAGAATGATTTACAAATCAAATTTTATAGATTCATGTTTTCATCATTAAGGAGACAAAAAAATGTAAATATTTTGAATACCAAATATGTAAGTATTTAAAATGACAGCAAAACTTGGCTTGTACTTTTTACACAAATGAGATAAGTAAAATGGAGTCAGTATGATAGTTTAATAAGTATATATTAATTTTTAAAATGTGTATTTAAAATTATAGTAAGGAAATATTTTAACACACTATATTCAAAAATAAATGATAAATGTAAAATGGTAAGTGTAAAATGCTGAGCAAGGTCTCACAAACCCAGAAAGATAAGCAGGGGATGTACTCACTCATTAGTGGGCTTTAAACAAAAAGCAAAGAACACCCAAGCTGCAAACCACAACCACTGATCAGCTTCAGAACTGAAGCACCTTGGACTGGTACTTTGGAGCCCGTCCCCTCCAGGGGAACTACTAACTGAGTCTTGATATTAGAATGAGGAAATCAGGGGCTGACGAGATGGCTCAGTCGTGAAAAGCACTGACTATTTCGGAGGATGTGAGTTCGATTCCCAGCATCCACATGACAGCTAACAAATGTCTGTAAGATCTGACACCCTTGCACAGTTATGCATGCAGGCAAAACACTAATTCACTTAAAATAAAAAGAAAGAAAGAAAGAAAGAAAGAAAGGAAGGAAGGAAGGAAGAAAGAAAGAAAATCAGTCTTGCCTGGAGTGGATACTGAACTAAGCCACCTTGGGACTTCCTGTCCTTTCTGTGGAGGAGATGAAGGGATGGGGAGAAGAGAGAGTGACCAGGAGGGGTTGGCAGGGACAAAGGAGTTTGTTTGAACAAGGAGATACATGGATAAAAAGTAAGACTTTAATCTACAAAAATAAGTAAATATATAAATAATAAGGAATTTAGATGTTTTCTCAGAAAATTTGTATTTCTATGGGTTATTTAATTGAAATTTTCAGTCTTAATATTCTGTTATAGCAATAATATTATTAGCAAATTGTAAAATAACTTTAATAATTACATATTATTTATTGATTTTTAAACATTACTACATTATAAAAGTGCTGACTTTTATTGGGGAAATTATAGTAAGTACTATGACTATAAGTCATTTGCCAAATCTGTTTGTGTAGTATTAGTGATATGAGACCAAAAATATGTTAAATTTGTATTTCCTTCTTAAAATGTGTTATTATTTTATGTTATTAATAAACTTATTTATTTTTGCATCAAGTGCACAGAGAAATTACTTCAGAGACAAAATTGGACAGTTTCAGGTATAAAAATATTACAAGGCATTATATTTTCTCAAAGTATGTGTAGTTGGAAGTCTCTTTGTCCTACCCAACTTTTTCTGGGGCCGCTTATAATATAATTAGCATGGAGGATTAATTTTATAGTGACTGCTGTTCCAGAAGCTTAGACATATTACTGACTTGCTCTTATGCTTATATTAACTTATAATTTTTATCTATGTTTAGCCAAGTGGCTTGATAACTTTGCTCAGAGTAGCATTCTCATCCTCATTCCTCTGTGTCCTCTTCCCAAAATTTTCCTAGTATGATTGCCCCATCTCTACTTCCTGCTACTGGTAGTGTTTTATTTTTTTTTAATTTTTTTAAAATTTTTTTTTGGTAGTGTTTTATTAAACCAGTTCAAGAAACAAACTTTTAGAGTGTAAAGCAGCATAGTCCCATAGCAAGCTTTATTTTTGTAACAAATTTCAAATCAGCACAATATACTTAAGACTAATCAGTTAAATTTTCTTCTCAAACTATCAGATTATAGCTGCTGTTAAATTGTGATCATAAGCAGAAAATGTAATTTACTTAAGAGAACAACATTCTCTCCACTCAGACCATGAGGCCTGATGTTCCTGCCATGTATTCAGTGTGAATATCTTCACTTAGTTTCACACAATAAAAAAAGAGAAGGCATTTTCACTGTTTTTTTTTTTTTAAGATTTTGTCACACATGACAATTTGTATCCATTTGTAATTAAAATGCTATTAAGGAACCATATGTCAGCTGCAAAACACTTTACAGTAAAGTTCTCATTTACAAACTTTCACTATTTGTATAAATGCAACTTTGTAATAGGTGTAACTGCATCCAAATGTAAAACAATGATGCATTATTCAATCACTTTTAATAGATGACTTCAGCTTACAAATTTAATTATATGGTATCTTTTTGCCTGATTTATACACTTGAAATTTATCTGACCAACAACAATGATGATTTGAATGATAAAATGGTCATAAATATTTCATCTATTGAGGATATCTAAACTAAATAATGCATCTAGACAAATATTTGTTTTCAATAAAATATTTTTGAAGATAACATAGATTTCTCTCATGATGATGACTTCATATACACTGAATCATTTTCTTCATTATTAAAATTGTTCTATTATAAAGTGAGTGATATAAACCATGGGAATACATTATCTTGTCCTGAATTTAATAGAAGACTAATGTTCAAAATTAAGTAGCAGGTGAATTATCCTTCTGAACCCTCCTCTCCTCTGGCATCTGTGGATATGATGATACATGAGCATAACTTTTATCTCTGATGTTTCTACATATTACTCTATTCCCTCTATATACACATTTTTCCTCAAGGAAATTGTGACACAAAAGTGGAAGCTTTTCTATTATAATATGACTTCATATAAAGAATTACATCCAAAATGTCTCCAATTTCAAATATAGAGCTTAGGATTCAAATTTTCTTTTGTATAACATAATGTATATAATAAACAATAAAATTTATGTAAAATAAAACAAAAAAGCCATGAACTTCACATGAATATGAGTTACAAAATTGCAATGAAATCAACACAGATAAGATTTTCATTATAAGTAAGGCTATATGAAAGTTGTAACTGGAGATGCCAGCCAGAGTCACCACACATATTGGTGGAGCAGGAAATTCATGTCTCAAATACTAAAATGCCTCTTTTGTGTAATGATAGAGTGTCTATATCTTTAAAATAACAATGTTGTATTTGGGAATGTATTCATAAATATGTGTGTGTGTATGTGTGTGTGTATAATAAGATGAACACAGTGCAATCTTTCCCCTCCTCATTTTCATCCTTATATCCAGTAAGAGAAATTCAAGAAGATATTCTTAGGATACTTGCTCAAGTTTGGGAAGTATTAATTGAATCTGGTACTCACATAAGAAAATACAATAACAATCACTTCTTTTTCAGAATAGCCCAAGAAGCACATCTGGGAGATTTCCAAAGCAAGATCACTTTTGTATAACTAATAATGTTATTGTAAATGGCTTGGGGGGAACTATATTAGAATTAAATCCAAAGAAAAATGCATAGGCATTGATTTCATCTTTGCTGTGGATAGAGAAATCTTTTGTGTCCTAAATATAGTTTTCAAAATCACATTAAAATACAACAATAAAAATTATATATGATGTGTGTTATTGATCCCAACACCTCATTGCAACTGGCCATATCATTGGTGGCTCATCTTTTTATTTCTGCCTAAGAATGTTATTTTTTACTTTGAAACTATCTTAAATTTTGAGACATAACATAAAGAACAATAAGACAAAATGTACTATTCTCATTATATCCAGTTTCATGGATTTATATATTTTATATCTCAACCACAGTTGTCACTCCTTATTCTTTCAGTTACACTTCCCTCACCTGATTGCCTCTCTCCAAACTTCATCACTTCTCCATTTTTAATCAAAAAATAAAAGAAAAGAAAAAGAAAAAGAACAAGTCTCTCAAGCATATTAAATAAACATTGTGTAACATTTTACAGCAAAATTAGACACAAACCCACATACCAGGGGTAGATTAAGCAAGCTAGTTAGAGGAAAAGTGGCTCAATAAAGGTAAAAACAGTGTTGGGACCCACAAGAGCACAGCTATAATATCTATTGAGTGGTCCCAGCTCAGATCCATACAAAGCGGTTTCTTTTTTTTTCTTTCTCTCCTGTCATGCTCTCTGAACCCCTATGAGCCCTGCCTAATTGATTTTTTGGTTTTCTTGTAATGTCCTCAAACCTTCTTGTTCCAACATTTTTTTTTTATACTCATCTTCTGTGTAGTTGCACTGACTCAGAATAGTGTTTGTCTGTGGGTTTCTGGATCTGCTCCCATTAAGTTCCTGGATGATTCCCCTCTGAAGACAATTGAGCTAGACCCCAATCTATGAGTATAACAGAATATCATTGGGAATAATTTTACTTTTTCTTTTTTTTTCTGCTGAGTCTTGTTTGGTCTTATCCTGGGTCTCTGGGCTATCCTGCCTCTGCTATTTGGCTATCCAGGCAGTGTAAGACATGTGCTCTCTTTCATAGAAGTGGACCTCAAGTCATGGATTGGCCACTCCATAAATTCTGCACCACCATTATCTCAGCACATTTTGCATGCAGGAGACAGATTATAGATCAAAGTTTTTGTACCTTGGCTGATGTACCAGTCCTAGTGCTGGGTGACTTTACTGGTTATAGAAGATGGCTGGTTGTCGCTCATTATTGTCCATTACCAGGGGACTTCACTAGGGTCAAGCTCCAGGGAGTTTCCAATGTACTAGATTTCTATATAACCCCTCCAAATGACCCAATTCAACTTGTTTCTCCAAGTATATTTTTACCTTCAACCCAACCATTCACATCATCCCCACAAACACCACCAGTCTACTTATGATACTCTTTTAGGATGTTCCTGACATTCCTCTACAGGCTGCTGAGAGAACTCCCAGCCTTTAAAGGGCCACAGCCCTATCTCATTCTGACAAGCCTCATTGGCTAATCAGGTATTCAGTACAGGGGATGCTTATATCTTAGCATGCCCCCCTGCAACTCTCACCAATGGTTTTAGCAATTCTATCTCACTTAATCTAAATGCTACACTAAGTTGTCTAAGCCACTTGGACTACAGGACAATCAGAAGCTTGCACAATCATATCTGATGAGAATGATAAAAGTCATAAAGCCAGCACAGCTACTTGATAAAGATCCATCACAGCTGAGCTGCATGATGGCTGCTGTGCCACTTTTTGTTTTCATCTCCACCTCTTACATAATTGAGACACTTTTAGTATTTGTATAATATGGGAATATTGGATTGATAGAAAATTTCTTATGAATAGTTTATGCCTTCTGCCAAGAATGCTGCTTCTAAGCTTTCATAGGACAGCTTGAATATACTACCCCCCAACACACACACTAAGTAAGATATTAATATATATTTGAAGACCTTCCTTACACATTGGAGCTTGTGAGACCAGTTAAAAAAAAGCCAGAAGTTTTCCAATGAGGCTATGAGAAATTCTTGAAACATCTGCCCCTTACTTACTCAGAAACAAGATAGTCAAAATAAAGTAAACTCAAAAAGGTCAACCAGATTCAGAAGGCTAAAAGAATTGGTCACAGATCAAATTACAAAATCTTTCCCACTACACACTCAAACAATTACATGACATTTACAGTACCAAAGTTAGATAAATTGAAAGTACCTCTGCCCTATAAAGACATATTAGTGGGCAAAAAATATGTAGAAAAATAAAATTATGAGAGTCAGAATCTCCCCTTCGTGGAGAAGAGCCGTTATACACTATAAAAGTTTCACACTAGTATTGGTTTATTAAAACATAACTAGCCACTAGTCAGGTGGGAAGTATAGTATTCTAGGAAGAGAAAATGCAGAGAGGAGATGCCTTCCAGAGACAGAGAAAGCAAGATGAGATTGCTGGACTAAGTAAAGGTACCAAGAAACATGACAAAACATAGGAAAAAATTATCAATTAATTAAAGCATAAGAGCTAGTTAGTAATAAGCCTGAACTATCTGCCCAGCATTTACTATAGTATTAAGCCTCTGAGTCAAGTGCTTGGGAAACAGCTGCTGGGTATTTGAGAGGTTCAGAAACTTCCAACCAGAAATGGCACTTCAATGTAGGGCACATACAATCACATAAAGCCTGATAAAGATTTAGAAATGTTTTGGAACACAGAAATGGAGCAATAAACAGTTTCCTATGTCTCTCAAGTGGTCTGTAGTACAGAGCAGTGTTCAGGCTTGAGCTACAGCATGGCAGGCTTCCAAAGTTTCACAGGAGTTTCAGTACAAGTACAAGTTGCATAAAACTAAGGTTACTGCTCACACAGACAAGAAAGAGACAAAGTCAAGCATGGCTTCTTGGTCTCACAATTTTTGGGGGTGGGTTCTGTTTGCTGACAGTGAGAATAGGCATACCTACTTTAAGAAAGGATTCTTCAGAGATCCATAGCTAAGCACCAAGCTAAGCTCCCAGTCCAACTAAAGAAAGAGAGAGAGGAGAGATTATATGAGCAAAGAGATCAGGATAATGAGGAGGAGACCCATTGAGAGGGCAAACAGGAGCTACTAGGAGCTCTGACTCAAAAACAATCCTGAGGAACCTTAAGGGAAAGGAACTAAACCCTCCAAAGGTAAACAACTGTTAAATATTGTGGGCAGTTTGTGGAGCCTCTTACAGTAAGACCAGAGTTTATTCCTGGTGCATGAACTGACATCTCAGAGCCCATTCCCTATCCAAGCCTTAATACTAAAATGAGGGAGTCAACTGGATTTGTCAGACTGAACTGACCCTCTTAGGGATTCCTTGCCCACCTTGTGGAATGGATGGTGAGGGGTGGGAGAGGCTGAGGGAAGACTGGGATGAGGAAAGGGAGGAGAAGCAGTGGTAGATATGGAAAAAAAAAAAAACACTTCCTAAGTAAAAGAAAAGAGAGGCTTCTTGATTCAGCATTATCTTCAAAACTCTTGAAGATTTTGAAAAGATCCTTTTGCTTAACATTTCAATAAAGTTTATGAACAGCAGGTAATGTGACAGTACTCTACTTGGTGGCAGAGTGAACCATAAATCTCCCCATAGTTGAGATTTAATCCTTGACAAAATGCTTTAATTTTAGCTACACAATTTAGCAGATTAAAAACTCTGTGGTCAGAGAAAAGATAGAGACAGATTAAGAAGAAAATATTAAAATATTTATAATGTGTTAAAAAATATGTGTAGGTTTAGAAAAGAAATGTAAAGGGATATAGAAAATACTAAAAATTTTTTTGAAGTATCTATAATATGTTTAACTCTATGGTTAGGCTTAGGAGAGGAAAGGAAAAAGATAAATAAAGTATTTTTTTAAAAGGAATAGAGTAGAAAATAATAAGCCAAGTAAAGATGAAAATTACAGATTCTGAATATTGTATGTTATTTATTGTGTTGTCATTAAATTTTTTTACTGTAGAGGAAGAGCTACTAAGAGTTATTTGATAATAAATGCTGTATTATTAATTATACCAATATCTTTAAAATGACTTGGCTTCAAAATTTAAATAAAAAGATATGTTACTTTGGAGAAGAGATATCTTTTTATTTCCACAGAAAATGACAGGTTGTGGAATCATTATGAGTTATAAATAACCACATTAGATTGAGGAAAAAATCCTGTAATATCTCCATTGGGACCACATGGTCCAGATGAGATAATATTTCAGAGCACCTTTGTTGTAGTTTCCTCTGATTTCTATATCTGGAATAGCTTCAAGAGATTATCTAGCCTTACAGACTACTTCACTCAGGATTTGTTCATAATACTAAATTTTCTTTGGGTTTTGATAAGATTATCAGTGCTCCCAGTCAGCAGGAAGTAGCATAAAGAACTGTGCCCACATTTCCAAAATATGGATTATGAATGTATGTTTTGTGCAGAGTATTGGTTACAAGTTGTTATGAATAATAGTCAAAAAAAGCTATGCAATGCAGAGAGATTTGAGGTTCTTGTTTAAAAAGAAAAAAAGGAAAAAATCTGTAATAATGATTTTGTTTACTTTAAGGATTTGTATCTTGTATTGGCTTAATAAAATACTGATTGTCCTGTTGTCAGGAAGAAAGTATAAGTGGGGCAAATAGACTAGGATAATTCTGGGAAAAGGAAAAACAGAGAACAGACACCTGCTAGATGCAGAGGAAGCATAATGAAAATGCTGGACTGAGCAAAGTTACCTATTCATATGACTAGATATACATAAGATTTATAGGTTAATTTAAGCATAAGAATTAGTTAGTGATAAGACTGAACATTCATTTTAAAATTATCAGCATTTACAAATATTAAACATCCTAGTCAATTACTTAGGAATTAGCTGCTAATTATTTGAGTTTTAGGTAGGTCAGAAACTTCAGGTGGGACTACAGTGGAATATGACTAAGAAACAATATAATGCTAAGAATAGGCATACAAGCAAATTTTAAAAATCATAAGCACTGTATTATCCCCAAAATTGAATTATCGCTTCAGAAGCTTTGGCCTGAGAATATTTCATGGCTACTTTGACCATTAAGAGTTAATAATGTATTGCCTGGGACATGGCAATATGCCCAATAGTTTTATTTTGGTCTAATGTATTTCTAGTGACAAAAGCTACTATCCTGAGAGAACACAGCATTTGTAAAAATTTCTTATAAAGCTTATGAGTAGAAATTGTAACTCTGTTTATTAATGATGTCAAAATTTGAGAAAAAATAAATGAAATGGTAACAATAGTGTTCTAGTTTGTTAATGGTGACTCAAAATAAGCAAAAAAACTGAAACATATGTCCACAACCAAAATGATATGGTCTATGTTCTTGGTCTATGTTCTGGAACATCATAAATATATTTGTGCTCTGTAGTGGAATTATGTGTTACATTTTAGATAATTATTCTGCCTAGGGTTTAATTAAAGCTGAATGGCCTATAGACAGACAGGAAGTGTGGGCAGGGCTACCAGGCTATGGAAACTCTGAGGACAGGAAAAACAGAAACAAATGCCAGAGAGCCACCAGAAAGTGCCAACACAGACATGATGAGGAGATGGCAGCAGACACAGAGGAAAGAAGCAGAAATGCTTCTCTGAGAAAAGGTATCCAGCTGCATGGCTAAACATGGGTTAGCTAGAAATATGCCTGGGCCCTAGCCATATTTCTATAAGCCTGTGTGTTTTTGTTTGAGACTAAGTGGGGCTGAGAATGGGCTGAACCTCTGGGCCAGGCCCAGAAACTCTGGGACAGAAATCATCTACAACATATGGCTGACCAATATAGATGATATTCACCCACATAAAGGTTGAAAAAGATGTAAAAAAAGATTCTAAAGCACAGAATCACAGCTATAAACAGCTTCCAGGAGTTGTGTGTCCCACATGAACTTTGATACGGAGACAACATGATGAGGTATGTGGCCTTGGGTTTGAATTAAAAATAGTAGGCTTTTAGAGAGTTGCTTAAAAGTTGCAGTAAGGCTGTTTCCTAAGCCTCAGTATAAGAAACAAGCTGCATATGGTTGATTTAAGTTCTCTGTTTATAAAGACAAAAAGGGAACAGAGATAAAGATTGCTTCTTAGTAGTGTCAGCATTTTGGATTAAGCCTGTTTGCTATAGGCAAGCAGAGGTGTGGCTTTTTAAACTGGAGTTTCCTGATTCATCCTTAGATGCAAAACACTTGTGACTCTTTTAAGAGGCTTTGCTTAAGTGGAGTTCATGAGCAGTAGACAGCAGTGCTTTATTTAGTGATTATATAGACCCTAAAATTCCCCTGAGTAATATTTGTGGATCCTAACAATACCTATGCTAAAAAGCTAAATCCTATGAAGTTAGACTAGGAGCTGAGTGGAGCCAGACAGCCACCCTCGTGACACCTTTAATCCTTAGCCATACCTTGGCCATTAAAGGTGTGGATAGAATCAAAGAAATAGAGGAAACTGGGTGGAGAATTAAAGGTGTGAACAGAAACAAAAAGTGATAAAGGGAGGTGGGTGAAGTCAGCCGCCTTAGTAAGCCTTTAATTCTTAAACCAAACCTTGGCAGATTAAAGGTGTGTAGAAACAGAAAGAAATAGATCTGGGTGAGTCAGCCACCCTAGCCAAGCTAAAGGTGGTCAGAAACAGAAAAGAAAAAAAGATATACAACAGAAACAGATTTTAATAAACCTGTAAATAGTTTACGGTATGTTTAAAATATACGTAGGCTTGAGAGAGAAAATAAAAAAGAAGCAAGGATAGAGAAAATCCTTTAAAAAAGAAATAAAGGAAAAAATAGTAATATGCCACATAAAAATGGAAAATACAAAGACTGTCTGGATACTGCATATTATTGTCTCGTCTTTAAGTTGTTTTTTTTTTTTAACTATAAATTAAGTAGTTAAAGCTAGTAAAAGACATTTGATTGCAAATGCTGATGGATTAATCCAACACATATATTGTAAATTAATTGACATTTAAATTGAAATCAAAAGATATGCTACTTTGGAGAATAGGTTTTCTCTTTATTTCTACAGAAAATGAGTGCTATCAATTTATTTCCAGTTAAAGTAAATAAAGCTTGATGGAAGAAGACCCCTTGAAAATTCTCTAATGGAAATGGATGAACTAGATCATCCAGCATGTCAGAGCACCTCTGTTGAAGTTTCCTCTGAGCTCTGCATCCAAAATAATTTAAATGATACTGGATGAGATTACCCAGCCTAGGAGACTACTCCAATAAGATTTATCCATAATCCTAAATGTTCTTTGTATCCACATGGGATTGCCAATGCCCTGTTCAGCAGGAAGTAGCCTAGAAAACTACACTTACATTTCTAAAAATGTATTATGGATGTTTGTGTTTGTTTATAGTGTTGGTTGTAAATAATTACAGATAATGGGTGGGGGAAAAGGATATTAGATTTAAGGTGTTTTTTGTTTTACAAAGAGAAAAAGGGGAGATGTATTGGGATTATGTGTTACATTTTAAAAAATTGTCCTGCCTATTGGTTTAGTGAAAGCTAATTGGCCAAAGAAAGACACATATGGGCAGGGCTACCAGGCTATGAAAACTCTGAGTATAGGAAGAACAAATACAGATGCTAGAGAACCACCAGAGAGCTGCCAGAGAGACCCTACACAGACACGATGAGGAGAAGGCAACAGACAGTGAGGAAAGAAGTTGAAATGCAGCTATAAGAAAAGGTCCTGAGCTGTGCCACTGACAAACATGGGTTGAGTTCAGATGAAGAAGTTAGTAAATTATATGCCTGGGCCACAGGTCAATCAGTATGCAATTAATGAAAACATCTGTGTGTTTCTTTGGGATTGCATGTGTGTCTGTGGGACTGTGTGTCTGAACCTCTGAGTAAGATTGGAAAGTACAGATAGAAATTATTTACAACAGTGCTTATTAAATTCTAAGGAGAAAATTGCTAATTAGTCAGGCTGTAACATTCTCCTGACCATTATGCTTGGCTCACTTCCTTCCCTCTTCAACTCTTTACATTCTCTGCTTCTCCTGGGACCTGACCACTGACAGAGATGGTTCCTGGAAAGAAGCTGTCTCTAATTAATAATTACTTGCAGATAAAAATTTAGTTTTCTCCAAAAAATTCTCACTGGGGAAACAAACTGTTCATATGGTTTGAATTCACATCCTGCAGTAAATTTCCATCACACAAGAAACAGCACCTGTAAAGGCTGAATCTCTCAGATGTTGTGTTCAGCTTACTTTTCTATTTAGGTAATTTTAAATTTTATAGTTTTTTATTACATATATTGTCTGTGTTTACCTACATATCTTTTGCTTATATATGAGGGCTTCCAGTTTGGGATTTTCATGCTCGGAATGAGTCTATTTTCTGTTTGTTTGTTTTGTTTTTTGTTTTTGTAATGCTGTTGTTTGTCTTTTCCTGAGTTATTTTATTTATGTTTGCTTTTTTGTTTAATTCCAATGTGTTAGATTTGTTATCATATCATATCATATCATATTACATCATTTTATTATGGTATAATGTAGTTTAGTATCATAAAGTGTTGTATAGTATATTATACATCATCTCATAGAACTCTGCTTTTTGTTTTTTTTACTTACATTTTTTATTTTTATTTTTATAGAATAAAGTCTCTTTTTTATCCATGTATCACATTGTTCCAACTCCCTTCCCTTTCCCAACCCCTCCCAGTCAGTCTTCAGACTCCCTCTTTCTCAGCCCACAGTCCTTCCCCAAAAAGGGCAAGAGAGGACTGCTTTTTTTTTTTTTTTTATGAAGTGGATAAATCCAGGCGAAAAAGCAGGTGAGGAGAAACTGGGAGTAGAAGAAGTAGAAACTATAACCAGAATATATTATTATATGGTAAAAATGTTCATTTTAATTAAAAATAATAAAATTTTCTTTCATTTAAAAACATATTTATCTTTGAGAGTTTCTTACAAGCATGCAATGGAATATAACCATAATCTCTTCCTAGTTTCTATCCTTCAACTCTGAACCTGCCATCAATTTTACATCTTTTTTTCTTGAAATAACCAACTAAGTTTATTTAGTACTGTCTGTATTAGGTATGGTAGTGTAAGGGCATTTACTAGAATATGGGAATCTTCACTGAGTCCACCCCCAACAGAATACTGAAACTTCTTTTTCTCAGCAACTGTTGAATTCTGATAGTTCTCAATTAGGTCTAGTGAATATTTTGTTCCTGCTCCATTTATACTGGACTGTCAGTTGGCTTGCTTCTGTGCAGGTCTTGGGAATTAAGCACAGTTGCTAGAAATTCATGAATATATTAGCCATGTCCTGTTCAGAAGTCTGTTCTATTTCATATCCTATGTACTTTTATTGAGAACTATCACAGAGATGTAACAATACTTGAATGATTCTTCCTTTACACTAAACAGCATTTTTAGTTTACACTAAAACAGCATTTTAGTGCCTACATGCACTCTATAAACTAACCTGTTTTTAGCTGGATGTTATTGCAGAATTTGAAGATAATGTCTTCTCATTTTGAGTTTCTGTATGCTCTCTTTAACAATTTCTATAAAAATGAGCTAAGTATCTACTTTGACATTAGGTTCTTACAATTTTCGGTCAAATAGACATACATTTCTCAAGATTCTAACATTATGCTTTACAAAATTTTTCTGCTCAGGTTAGAGTGAAAGCTGCTAATCTACTCAGACAAATAAATACTTGCATCAGTCTAAAAGGTGTAACTTTTATATGCAGCAAATATATTGTTGCCATAGGAACAGATACGAAAAAAAGAGGCAACTTGTGCTGCCATTTTAATGTTATTTCAGTTGTATTCCTCAGTGTGATATAGGTTGTTTTTTTCTCATTAAGAAGCTTACTATTTCCTAAGGCTATATTATTTAAATGCACTGCAAATATTTCTTCATAAATGAGCTCATCTTACTTTTTCTATTTAAATTTTAAATGCAGATATATACTCAAGAAAAATAAAATAATATAAAAAACAAATTATATCTACCCCCATAGACACACAAATATACAACCTCATTCAGTAAATAAAGCTTAAATAGTATTAATATATAAAACGTTACTCAAAACATATGTAGTTAAGAAATGTCTATTTCTTTGGTTTTCATTTTTAAAAGTAAAATGCAGTTTGAATTCCTAGAATAGGGGATCATGATAATCTCTGTAATGTAACTGTGAATAAAATTGACAAAGCTAATTAAAATATGTAAAATGTTTCATTATTTGAATGTTTATTTTTGCAATATAAAAATAATTTTAGGTTTAATTCTTTTGTTGATTTTTATAAAAAAAAATCTCACCTGACTTTTTCAGACTATACCACATTGACATAGCACTACGGAGCCATCTGTCATTATTTGAAAAATTGGAAAAAGGCACATATCTCTTTATTCTTGATAAGCAAAGAGGACATAAAAAATCATTCCCCTTAATCTTAAATTAATGACTGATGTGTTTACTTGGGTTACTAAGAGTAACAAGGGTCTACATTTATTCACAAGATATGATAGAGACTGAGTCAAAGACAATTTCATGGCATATTACTGATTGGTGACACAATAGACCTTCATCCCTGGGGCTTTCTACGAAATATTTAAGCCACTCCACTACTAAAAATCTCCTATCATCCAGTAGTTGTATACTGCTTTAACAACATAGAGAAAACTTTGCAAATCATGTAAATTTCATGAGTAGCTCAATCCTTGTAAGTTTGTTCAGATTTCTGAAGTTTATAAGCCCATCGTTTCTACAGGTGTTGTGGAATATTAGCTTAAGATGTCTTATATTCATTTCTGCTGTGAAATATTTATTTAATGATGCAAAGATGTGTTGCATTCTTTTATGTTGCATTTGTTGAACTCTGCAAAGCTGTATTACTGTGCTTGTTTAAAATATCTGATAGGTCAAATAAAGAGCTGAATGGCTAACAGTTAAGCAGGAGATGGATTGGATGGACTGCCAGACAGTGAAAATAAATGGAAGACAAAAATGTAAGGCAGAAGAGAAATAAAGAAGAGGAGAATGCCAAGGGCCAGCTATCCAGTTACACAGACAGTCATGAAGAAGTAAAGAAAGACTTAGAAAAAAGGGAAAGGTAATAGTAAAGAGGCAAAGAGTAGACTGGATAATTTTAGTTAAGGAAAGCTGGCTAGAAATAAGGCAAGCCAAGGCCAGGTGTTCAAAAGTAAGAATTAGCCTCTCTGTATTTATCTGGGAGCTGGTTGGCAGGCTCCAAAAAACAAAATTAAAAAAATAATACCAACTAAAATTGGTATACCATTGTGAGGCTTTAATTTCCATGGGACCTGAGGGAGATTTAAAACAAAACAAAACAAAACAAATCCAAAAATGAAACAAAACAAAAAACCAGACACGATGTTTTAAGAAGCTCTTCAGAGCATGTAAAGGCTTTTTTTTTTCAGGCTGGTTAGAAACATAAAACTAAATATGAAACACCTGTCACGGTGAAAGGCACTGGCATTTTATAGCTGTCAGTTTAAGTGTGGTTACTGGTTAAATAATCGACCTGAAACAGCCCCAGGCTTAGGCTTGGCTTTCACTATCCAAAAAGTAGGCAGAGCCAGACTACAAAGCCAATTTGAAAGTCCTAGCCTTGCCACTTAGCAGTATTGTACTCATGTGTGGAATGTATAGGCCCTAGGAGACCAGCCTGGCCTCATCCACTACAAAATGGTATTAACTGATGCCCTAAGACTTGTGCTCCTAGCACTTTCTCATAAGCCAACTTGGGGTCTGCCCAGCAAAGCATAGATGTATATATAAAACAATGTCTTGAATTTAGTGAGAGACTTGCACTAGCTGTGACTCAAGTAGCTGCATGCTCACATCCTGTCTGTGGCTTGAGCCTTCCTCTGTACTTTCAGAGCTGGTATTGTACCCATGTTAAGGGACCCCCAAAGATACCAGGGAGATGGACTTGATGCTAACACAAGAAGGTTTTCATTGTTATGAACAGGTTCAAACAAACCCTGGTTGATACCATTTGTTCCAATATAGCAGAGAAGTATTGACCCCAAGCCCCCCCTCCCCAGTGTATGACAGGGTTTAACAAAAAACCTTTGTAAATGGGGATGCTGCATATCTTGGCACTGCAGGATTAGGCAAATAGGTAGGAGGTACAGTAGCTATTGGCTAAACTTTCTGGTACAAACTCAAGCCCTGAATCTCCTAGCTGAACTTGGTAGTGTAAACCTAACTTTTTAATCTATTGGGGGCCAGGTGTACTCCCAGACCTGGGCCCTGCCCTCAGGCACCAAATGCTTTTTTTTTTTTTTTTTGAAACAAAGCTTTGTAAGAATAAATCCAAGCCTTCACATGACCCGTTCTCTGGTGGCCCCCTATATTTCCCAGTATTCAGAGGCTATGAAGTCTTTTCCTTATGTTCGGCTCAGCTGTGCCTATGGTGGCCATACAGTGTCTATGATGTTTCAAATGCCAGATAGGGCTTTTCCAGTAAAGGCAGGCACTAACACAGTGGAAAACCCTGGATTGCCATGACACTGGCAGATCTTTTTCTGATCAGAAAAGCAGCTAGTGAGTAAGGTTCACCATATTTTGAACAAGTTCTATGGCAATGGGCTATGCATTTACACACCTATTATGATTACTATAATCTGATGAAGGCTGTAATAGATCCAGTTACCTTTCTTAGCTGGCATTTACCATATGGTAATTATACAGAATCTCAAGCATGAACTAATATGCAGTACAATGTCCGTATTACACTAGATGTGCTTATAGGTCATAGTCAATATGTTAGCTCAATTATGCAGGCTCAAATTAGACTACAGGCTTATTTCCAGCAAGTTTCTGAGTTAGTTCCTAAAGCCTGTAAATCTTGCATTCCCACAGATCCATCTGCATGTTTTTGCATTCTCATTCAGCAGCCAGGAGAATTATCTACTGATTTTCTTGCCTGGGTAAAAGAGGCAGTTGAGCAGAGAGTGGACCCAGAATCTATCAGAGAAATGCTGATTAAACAGTTAGCATGGGAGGGGCATGATGCCCATACCCACAATGTAGTGGTTACCTTCTGAAATGAATAAATAGATAAGTGGATGACAGCTACTAGAGGCTTAGATCCACCTAGAGATTTGATTGCAACACTCACTATCTTTCTCAATGCTCTCTTGACTGGAAGACAATCAAACTCAGACAGCCTTAGCCCATGGGTCATACTGGGGTTGCAGCAAGCCTGGCCCTTCAATTAGTTGTGTACAGAGCCTTTTTTGATATTGAAATGTATGAAATCTTGGGTCTTGAAAATGAAACTTTTTCTTTTTATTTATTATATTTTTTAATAAAGTCTTATTTTTTATCCATGTATTCCCTTTTATATGAGATCCACAACCCCAATTCTAGAAGCCACTGTCCCCCTGAGATTAGAAATTTTGAAGAAAAAACAAAAACAAACTTCCTTTAATTGGGTGTCAGAACAAATTATCTACATGGAACAGTGGCCTATTATTAAACCCAAATTACGTATATTAAAATTATTAGTTGCTGAACAGCTAACTGTTGTTCATAACTTCTACAAATAGGCACAATGCTCCCACTTTTGTTATTCAAGAAAGTCAGACAAGGTCCATCTAGGTGTCACAACAGCTTAATGAATTCTTAGATTCCTGGAAGATATCTCACACATCAGGCATCCCTTACAACCAACCCACAAGGACAAGCCATTCTGCAGAGAGCTAGAAAAAAACATTGAAGAGCTCTTGGCAAAGATATTATCATCAGAAGCTAAGAGAGATTCTAATCTGGCTCTGGTGTAAGTTTGCTTTTATATATATTTTCTTAGCTTTGATGAAGCTGGATTGAGTCCAGAATGTAAGCACTAGGACTATTTGCCTAAGGATATGCCATTACTACTTGTCAAGTGGAAAGAGTCCATTTCTTTCCAATGGCAGTCACTTGCCCCCCTATTAACCTTGTGGGAATGTACACTTTTCCCCAGGGTGTGACAATACCAATGTGGGTACCATGCAGAGATGTTTGTCCAGCAATGGATCAAGAAACTCTGCCTATAAAGGAGATTTCAAATGGGTAATGTATTTCAGCTCAGTCTGCTGAGGCATTAGATGTCCAGGAAGCAATTAAGCAACATCTCCATCAGATCATACACATATTACAACAAATTGATTTAATGGCTGAAGAATTAGCGTGGGTGAGAGACTTGTCATTAGTAGTCACCAATGATCCCAGATACCAGGCAATTTGACTCACCCCAACAGTGTCTCCAATATTTTATTGGAGAGAAATTAATGGCATAGTATATAAAAGGGACCTAGGCACATAATTTCCTTAATTATTTCACCTTTTTAAGAACAAATTCACTGATTAAATATACAAGGTGCTAGCCATGATCATAGTAACTGATTTCCTGACTAATGTATGGAACAATCTTAACAAACTGTGTTTTTGGGCCAAGTGATGATTTTAATACTTCTCTTGTTTAAGTGTCTCCTACATCATACTTATACACAAAGATCAGCCTCTTAGGCACCCAAAGCAAAGCCCTCACAGAGAGGTAATACATGCACAGTTCATTGAGATTCAAAGGCTACTGTCGAAGCCCACAGTTAGGACTGCTCTCCAGGTATGGTATTCCTTGAGGGCTGATGACAAAAAATGAAAAATAGCTTGTTTGTCAGGGCAACCTAAGTCAGGCCTAGTCCAACATGCTTAGACTTCTCAAGGAAGGGTCATCAAGGTCAGAACAAAGCACTAGGCTCTTACTGAGCATGTCTCATAAATGAACAGTAAAGGGTGGATTGTATAGGCCCTATTGGCTTCTAAGCAACTGGAGACTAGCCTGGCCTTAGTCAATACAAACTGGTGATAAATGGTACCTAAAGACATGTTTCTACCACTTCCTCATAAGCCTACCTGGGGTCTACCAGGGACCTTGACAACAAGTCTTGATATAAAGTGACCTAGATTAGCTAAAGTCTCCCAAGCCACTGCTACAGATACCAGTCGATGAAAGCCAAGGCTCAGAGGAGAATCTAGAAGAAGGAAATCTGGGACAGGCTTTGTCCTCTCTTAATAAAATTTGACTTGCTTGTTTCAGCAAGTCACCAGAGACAATGACCATTGCCTCTCAGCCTTCATATCTCCTCCCCCAAGAGGAACTAGCAGGGCCCAGAACATGGCTTCACCCTAGCATCTGGCTGTAAACCAGGCACACCCTAACACTCATTAAGACACAATGACTAAAGATATGCAGTAAAGACAAATCCATATTTAAAAGAAAACCCTATAAACAGGTTACCATATATTTAACAATATGTGTAGGCTTAGAAAATAAGAAATGTCAACTCAACAGTCATAAAAGGAAATAGTTTAAAAATAAAGTCTTTAAAGATAGAGTAAAAATAATTAGCTACATAAAGATGGGTAATGCACAGGGAATCTGGTTCCTATATGTTGTTATAATAACCTTGAATTTTTCGATTGTTTTTTGATAGAGTTGAAGCCTATATAGTTATACTTGCAGTTTTTCTTAGTTATATTAAATTAATATATACATATTACATATAAAACATTAGAGTAACTTAGATAAGATACATAAAGGAACATTTTCTCTAAATTTGCTAGATACATATAGACTAAATATTGCAAATGTAATTCTTACTTTGTAATTATTACTGTTATTTATAGTTTTGTTATGTTAAAAAATTTTATTGTTATTTAGCCAAAAAGGAAAAAATATTGTGATATACCAGCTTAAAATATGGTTCATTTGTTTATGCTGTGGAATATTTGTTTAATGATGTGAAGATATGTTGTGGTCCTTTATGATGATTTTTTTTAACTTTATAAAGCTGTGTTACTCTGCCTGTCTAAAACACCTGATTGATCTAATAAAATGAATAAAAGCCAATATCTAGACAGAGGAGAGAGGATAGGTTGTGCTGACATGCAGAAAACAAACAAACAAACAAACATACAAACAAATAACTAAATAAATAAATAAAACAGAGGAGAGGGAGAACTAAGAAAAAAAGGAAAAGAATGTTAAGTGCCAGTCACCTAGCCACACAGCTAACAATGTAGTAAGAGCTAAAAACATGTAGAACAGAGAAAGATAAAAGCTCACAGGTAGGCTGGATAAGTTAAGATGAAAAAAATCTGGCTGATATAAACCAAGCTAAAATCAGACATTCAAAAGTAAGAATAAATACCTACACATTTATTTGGGGTCTAAGTGGTGGGTCCCCAAAAACCCAAAAAAGAAATTTCAGGAAGAAATATTTTAATTTAGAGAAAAAAAAAACACAACTTTTTTTTCAGGTCAAATATACTTTCTACTCATTTTTCCTTCTTTCAAGGGAGTTTTCTTCTGTTTAAAAGTTATTGTATAAAATAATATTTTTGGATAAAAATCTACCAACTCATAGTTCTTTCCCCTTAAAGTCTTCTTCTAAACAAAACTGGTTTGCTTATTCAACTTTATATACATTTCTTTTTTCTTCAAAACTTACATAGTTCACCATTTATAATCAATATGTCACACACACATGCACCCTTGGTTTGATTTTTTTTTGGTCTAATTTTGTGCAGGTTTTGTGCACACAGTCATGACCTCTGTGAATTTATATGTCAAACTCTCCTGTTGCACACTCAAATGTGGGCTGCTGTAATATCCAACTATCTAACTCAAACTATTCCAGTTATCTCTTTTATAGTGATCATTGAATCTTTGGAGATGTTTGCTATCAGTGTTCCCTGAGCTTTGTTGGGAAGGGAGATGGAACACATGTCTGATGATTTTATATTCTTTATGACCAAATGTTGTTCCATGTGTCACAGTAATAGTCACTTATTATTAAGAACTTAATTGTTGGGAATATTTGGCCATAATTACTGCCTACTGAAAAAGAGTTTTGCACCATGGTTGAGGCTGACAGCACCAATCCTAGATTGGTAAAATATGATGTTTAAGGAAATTTAAGACATACCACCTGTGTTTAACAGAAAAACAGTAATTGCTTCCTCATTATTATTGTATTACATTATATTTTTGTAAATAAATAAAAGTTTTCTAAGAGCAGATAATGATGCCATTCACAGACTCTCATTTGGGAAGTCACACTTTAATTCTAATGGACAACAATTGGTTGCAACCATAACAGCAATGGTATGGTTGCACAACATAGCACATCATATTGAGTATATCTATAGAGTAGCATGTAGAACCCATGATTGAATAATACTTTGTGTGATAATTCTCTTTTAATGTCTAAATAGAGCCTTTTGTGATATTAATAATTAGTCTTTATCTCAAACACAGCTGAATTTTTTCCCATATTCTATAATGAAAGCAAATGGAAGCAATAGAATCCTATCACCTGTTATGGCTTGTAGCAAGCACAAAGACAGTAGCTTTGTGATTTATAAGATTTCTGAGGTCTTCCTGGCCAAAATAATATGGAACACAAACCCCAGACATTGGTACTTTCACTTGTAAAAAAAAAATGGCCTTAGGATTTCCTTTTAGACTTACATGGAATGCTATTATTCAAACTCCTTTGTAGCAGCACAAATGAGACTCAGAACCAAATATTGGGGGGAGGCTGAAATATCAGAGAGAGGAAGCACCACAGTCAATTCACACCCTTGTATCTTCTTCAACCTCACTCTTGGTCGCTTCTGCCAGTTGCTTCTGCCAGTCTCTTCTCTCAGTCGCTTAACTATCCTTATTTATATTTATTCTATCTATTGTGATAATTTTTCCAAATTTCTAAGTCACTTAAAAATTAGCATTAGATAATCAAACTAGCTTGTGGAAAGGTAGACAGAATCTTTGAAGGCTATAATTATCTACTCCAATCAAATGTCAAAAAATATGAATGCTGACAAAGTTTAGAGAACAACAAAAGATCTCATTGGATCAAATGTTTTGCTAATAGTGTCATATTGAGTAAACAGCAAGTATGGGCACTTGCCTAATCATTTAGGGAAATAAATGCAAATCAACACAATAAAACAATGCTCAAATACCATCTTACACCTCTCAGAATGGCTACAATAAAACAAAACAAAACAAAATATAAAACAATGATGACAGCCTATGCTAGAGAGTAAGAGTAAGAGTAAGGAGAATACTTCTTGATTGATGTGGGGAATGTACTCTTGGTCAGCCAATTTGAAAATTAGTGCTTTTTCAGAAAACTGGGAATCCATCATCCTTGTGATCCAGCAGGAGCACTCAGGTGTATATACAAAAGATGTATATTTATTCCACAAAACACATGCTCAAATATGTTCATAGCAGCATTATTTTAACATACAGAGCTATTAAGTTTGTTTAAAGAAAAAATCAAAATAACTAAGTATTTTTCAAAAATGTTCTTACTAACAGATCTACCCCTGCAAGGGTTTAGACAAGGATGATGGGAGTTAATGCTCCCTTCAGGATTCAGTATTTTTTTTTTTACTTTTTTAGTTAAATTTTTTTATATATACCAACCACAGTTCCCCTTTCCTCCCCTCTTCCTACCCACCTCCCACTACAATCCCCTTATTCACTCCTCAAAGAGGATAAGGTTTTCCATGAACAGTCAACAAAGTCTGTTATATCAAGTCGAGGCAAGACCAAGCCCCTCCTCTCTGTACCAAGGCTGAGCAAAGTGTCCCTCTTTAGGGAAGAGGCTCCAAAACGCCACTCCCACTGCAAGAGACCCCACAAACTGCCCAAGCCATATACCTTTGACAAGCTTTTGTAATGAGCATTTTTATATATGATTTGGTTTGTATTTCTTTTTTAATTATTATGAATAAAGAAGTCACATTTTCTAACCTTGTACATCCTTATTCAAAGACCCTTCCCCCTCCACCCCCTCCAGTCACTCTCTCTTCTCCACATCTCCCCATCCCCCTCATGGGCGGGTGGTACCAAGGTCCCACGGTCCCAATAGGATTCAATATTAAGTAAAAGAACATTGCAGCATAAGCTGAATTAATACTAGGAAGTAAGTAAACTACACATAAAATATAAATAATTATAAGTGTACTAATGTTTGTTAGACTTTTCTTCTGATACATAATTTTTGAGGAATAATGTTAATACGTTTGAATGATTATGATATGCAGGTTTACTTAATATTATAACTGTGCTTCAAAGAAATAGTCAAAAAGGGAAGATAACCTAAAACAAAGATTTTGTTTATTATTAGGATTAACCATCCAAAATGTAAGTATGCTCATTATATATATATATACAAAAGAAATAATTTTATTATTATTTACATAAAAACAAATATAGGACTCAAATTATTAACCTAGCATTTTAATCCAAAACCTAATTAAATTAAGAGTGATTAAATGCATAACCATTAGAGAAAAAGAGATCACAAACACTAAAATTGATGTAATAGAGACATAAATGAGAGGAATAGTTGTAGAAAATAAAAAGTTTAATAAAATTTAAAAAACTTTTAGGCAGACTAACCAAGGGAAAAAAAAAACTTGAAATGATAAAATGAGAGGAAAAAACATAGGACATTCTTAATAATCTTATAAGTAACAAACCTATTCTTTCCACTGCCAAAGCTGGAAAGGTACATAGAAAAGAAATAATAAAGACACTTGGAGAATTATTTATTTATATACCACTATATAATTAGAGAAATGAAGGTAAAATCATATGATACTAAAATGCCATTGTATAATTTAGGATCATACTCTTTTTATGTATATTAACTTATTTGTATTACGTTAAAGCTGCAACTTTGTTACGATAAGTTACACTGAGGTGAAATATATTCAAGATATTAACAATAGATCAGATGTACAGCAATATGAATTTGAAGCTGAATTATATTTAAATACAGTAATTTAGGAATTGTAATGTTCTCAAATGAGAGCATTTTGTACACTCAGAGGAAAATTACACTTATTTTATCATTCAGATGAAGCTAGTTTTAAATATTGTCACAGAACATTTGTCAGACTTGACCCCATACTCTCACAGAGATGGATTACAGCAATACTGAAGGTCATATTTTATAGAGATAAAATCCTGTTAAACAGAGACTGATACCTTATAGAAGAGAATGTGTTTAATACATTTGTATACATTGGCATAGAAGACAACATCCTGAACACCAATAGCACAGCCATCAAGATTGAATACTTGGGGCCTCACAAGACTGCAAAGCTCTGTACAACAAAAGATACCATCAATAGGACAAAATAGCAGAATATAAAAATAAATATTTTTACAGCTCCACATCTGACATAAGACTAATATCCAAAATGTATCTTTTAAAAACTCAAAAAGAAGACACCAACAAATCACATAATCCATTTAAATAACTGAGTAAAGATCTAAACAGAGAGGAATCTCAAATGCCCAAGGAATACTTCAAAAAATGTTCAACATCCTTAGTCATTAGAAAAATGCAAATCAAAACCATTTTCAGATTTTATTTTATACCTGTCAGAATGGGTAAAAAAAAAAAATGTAATACCTCATGCTG
Source organism: Sigmodon hispidus (assembly GCA_004025045.1). Classification (NCBI taxonomy): domain Eukaryota; kingdom Metazoa; phylum Chordata; class Mammalia; order Rodentia; family Cricetidae; genus Sigmodon; species Sigmodon hispidus. Next base: position 189,597 of record PVIH01001531.1, read on the forward strand.
GTGAGCAAAGGGGACATTTTTTCACTGCTAATAGGTGTGTAAATATTGTGCAACCACAAAGAAAGTCAATATAGCCATTTCTCAAAAAACTGGAAATTGATTCTCCTCAAGATACAGCTCTGTCATCCTTGGGTGTATTCCTTAAGGACACTCCCACAAGGATACTTGCTGAACTATATGCATACCAGCTGCATTTATATAGCAATAACTGGACACAACCAAAGATTGCATAAAGAAAATGTGATGCACTTACACTTCCAGGTGGTTAAAAATAATTCTAAAATTTTATATTGTCTAGATTTAAGTATTGCAAAAATCAGAGAGAGTGTCCCCACACACTCTGTAGCAGACAGAAAAAAATTCTGACTGCCATGGTCCCCCGAACTGCTAATGAGGGAATTCTCATGGCCACCCTGCCTACAACTGCTCAAACAGAGAAGGATTGAAGACGTGAAATTCAGTCCTGTGCCCAGAGCAGAGGTAGATATTGAGCAGACCTTATGTTCAGAGGTGAACAGGAGACACACAAGCCCAAGTACCACAACTTACCAGGAGCCACCTAATTGTGAACCACTGAAGCAATGGGTAGATGCCAGTGCAAAAATTTATATAATAATATACAGAACAACAAGGAAACTCTAGAAGAAAGTGGTAGTGCTACAACTACAAGACCTGAACTGAGCAATTAAGAGGAAACAGAAGGAAACAACACCAAAAATTCCTTTATGATGTTCATTGAAACTCTCAAAGAACACATGAAAAATTGCCTTAAAGAAATAGAAGAAAATACAAACAAAAAAATGGAAGAGATGAACAAATCAATGAAAGAAAACCAAGAAAAAGTAAACCAAAAAATAAAAGAAACATGCCAGGAACTAAAAGTTGGTATAGAAGCAATGAAAAGGCACAAAATGAGGCAAAGATGGAAATAGAAAATCTGAAGAAAAAAGCTGGAACCACAGATACAAGCATAACAAACAGAGTTCAAGAGATGGAAGATAGAATCTCTGAATTGGAAGACTCAGTAGCTCAAATAGATATATCAGTCAAAGAAAATACTAAAACCAAAAAAGCCATAACTCAAAATGTTCAGGAAATCTGGGACGCCATGAAAAGACCTAACTTGGGAATAATAAGAATACAGGAAGGAGAAGAATAACAGCTCAAAGGCACAGATAATGTTTTCAATAAAATCATAGAAGAAAATTTCCCTAAACTGAAGAAGGAAATGCCTATATAGGTACAAGAAGCTTACAGAACACCAAATAGATATGATCCCCATAAAAGTCAGGGCACCACATTATAATCAAGCCACAAAACATACAGAACAAAGAAAAAATTTTAGGAGCTGCAAAAAAAAGGGTCAACTTACATATTAATGCAGACCCATCAGAATAACACCTGACTATTCAATGGAAACAATGAAAGCTGGAAGGGCTTGGTCAGATGTTATACAGATGCTAAAACAGCATGGCTGCCAAACTAGAATACTATACCCTGCATAACTATCTAGCACCATAGATGGAGTAAACAAGATAAATTATGACAAAGTCAGACTGAAAAAATATCTATCTTCCAATCCAGTGGTACAGAGAATATTAGAGGGAAAACTCCAATCTAAGGAACCCAGATACACTCTTGAAACCACAGAGAATCAATAATTACACAGAAGAATACTCCAGAGAAAGGAAATACAAACAAGTTACCACCAAAAATAGCAGGAAAGATCAATCAATGGTTACTAATTTCCCTTAATATAAATGGACTCAAAACTCCTATAAAATGTCACACACTAACAAGATGGATACAACAACAAAAGCCATCCTTCTGTTTCCGACAGGATACACACCTCAACCCCAAAGACAGACACAGGCTTAGAGGAAAGGGTTATGAACATTTTCCAGTCAAATTGTCCTAAGAAAAAGATGGTGTTGCTATCCTAATATCTAAAAAAATAGACTTTAAGCTAAAAGCAATTAAAAGGGACTGAGTTGGTCATTACTTATTAAATCACAGGAAAAATTGGTCAAGAGGAGATTTCAATTCTGAATATTTATTTCCCTAATATAAGGGCACCTACCTATGTAAAAGAAACAATGCTAAAGCTTGAATCCCACATCAACTTTAACCCTAAAGAGTAGAAGACTTCAATACCCCACTTTTAACCCTGGAAGGGTCAACCAGACAACGACTCAATAGAGCAATAGGGAGTCTAAAAGAGATTATGATGCAAATGGATTTAATAGATATCTACAGAAGATTCCACCCAAATGCAAAGGAATATACATATTTCTCAGCTCCTCATGGAACTTTCTCCAAAATTGACCATGTATTTGGTCATAAAACAAATATCAACAGATACAAAAAAAATGGAAATAATTCCTTGTAACATATCAGACCACCAGGGCCTAAAATTAGAGTTCAACAACATCAAAACCCAAAGAAAGCCTACCAGCTCATGGAAACTAAACATCACTCAGCTGAACCATCTCTGGGTCAAGGAAGAAATTAAGAAAGAAATCAAAGTCTTTCTAGAATTTAATGAAAATCAGTCCACAACATATCCAAACATGTGGGACACAATGAAAGCAGTCTTAAGAGGAAAATTTATAGAGCTAGATGCCTATATGAAAAACCTAGAAAAATTCCATACTAGAGACCTAACAGCTCAGCTGAAAGCCTTAGAACAATTAAAAGTGAACTCACCTAGAAGGAGTACATGGCAGGAAATAATCAATCTTAGAACTGAAATCAATACAATCGAAACAAAAATAACAATACAAAGAATCAATGAATCTGAGTTGGTTCTTTGAGAAAGTTAACAAGATAGATAAGCCCTTAGCCAAACTAATCAAAAAACAGAGAGAGAGAGTGTTCAAATCAACGAAATCAGAAATGAAAAGGGGGACATAACAACAGACCCCTAGGAAATCCAGAGAATTATGAGATCATATTTTGAAAATCTGTATTCTACAAAAATGGAAAACCTTGAAGAAATGGACAGCTTTCTGGACAGGTACCGTCTACCAAAATTAAATGAAGAACAGATTAATTACCTAAACAAGCCTATAACCCTTAAAGAAATTGAACCTGTCATTAAAAGCCTCCCCAAAAATAAAAGCCCTGGTCCAGATGGTTTCAGTGCAGAATTCTACCAGATAGTCGAAGAAGAATTACTATCATTATTCCTCAAACTATTTCACACAGTAGAAACTGAAGGAATATTGTCAAATTCCTTTTATGAGGCCACAATTACCCTAAAACCCAAGCGACTCAAAGACACAACAAAGAAGGAGAATTACAGACCAATTTCCCTCATGAATATTGATGCAAAAATTCTCAACAAAACTTTGGCAAACCGTATACAACAATATATAAAATATATCATCCACCATGAACAAGTAGGCTTCATCCAAGTAATACAGACGTGGTTTAACATACAAAGAACTGTAAACGTTATTAATCATATAAATAAATGAAAGGAGCAAAACCAAATGAACATATCCTTAGATGCTGAAAAAGCCTTTGACAAAATTCAACACTCCTTTATGATTAAAGCCCTGGAGAGATCAGCAATACAGGGAGTATACCTAAATATAATAAAGGCGATTGATTTTCAAGAAGCCAACAGCCAGTATCAAACATAATGGAGAAAAACTCAAAGCAATCCCACTAAAATCAGGAACTCGACAAGGATGTCCTCACTCCCCCTATCTATTCAATATAGTTCTCAAAGTTTTAGCTGAAGCAATAAGGGAACAAAAAGAGATTAAGGGGATACAAATTGGAAAAGAAGAAGTGAAGCAATCTCTATTTGCAGATGATGTGATTGTATACATAAGTGACCCACAAAATTCTTCCAAGGAACTGCTACAGCTGATAAACACCTTCAGCAATGTAGCAGGATACAAGATAAACTCAAAGAAATCAGTAGCCCTATTATACACTAAAGTGAGAAGAGCTGAAAAAGAAATGAGGGAAACATTACCCTTCATAATAGCTGCAAATAGTATTTACTACCTTGGAGTAACTGTTATAGAAAATTTCCTGGTCCTGTTTGGGCCCAGGGTTTTGTACCTTGCCCGAGGCGTCTTTTGTCCCCCAAGAAATGAATCAGACACTTATATACTTTATACTCTTTGGCCCATGTCTTAAGCACATTACTAGCTAGCTCTTTCATCTTAATTCAACCCATTTCCATTAATCTTCCCACCACATGGCTCAGCCTGTAGCTTACCTGCACCTTTACATGTTCCTCCTTCTGGGGTTGGATGGGGACTAACTAACCATGCCTTCTCCTACCTGCCCCTCTTCTGTTTCTCCACCCACTTGTACAGTGCTGTGCATAGGCCAAAACAGTCCTTTATTTACAGCGTACAGAGAGCATTTCCACCACATTTCCTCTTTTTTGTCTAATTAAAAAGGAAGGTTTTAATTTCCATATAGCAAAATTACATTTGAAGAGCTCTCAAGCAGGAATTACAGTCACAATGTATATCTATTTGTAATTAACAAACTTAAGGAAAATATTCTATTATCTACTTTATCCTTGTGAGTAAACTAAAAGGAACTACATAATTATTAAACCTTCAACCACATCAAAGACCACAGAAAGTTATATTATTATCCAAATAGACAGGAAGTGCAAGCAACTTCAAAGTCTAGAAAATGACAGAGATGACACCAGTGTGCCTGGACCGTCACCCAAAGTTCCTTTGTAACGTTGGGGCATTATCTTCAGCCTAAAGGCACAAAATCTCCGACATACCTTTCACTGATGCAGGAAATCTGTCATACTCCATCAGTTGCTTCTCCTTGTGTTCAGACGGATGCCTGGCAATTTTTTTTTCTGCAAAGCAGGAACCGAAATGACCATCTTGGCTTGTTCTCCCAAAGTTCAGAGGTCACTTTCCTATGGAACCTGCATGGCCAGTTTATACAGCAAACTATCAAGCAGTCAATACCAGAACAGTTTCTTTTCCAGTGGGTAACTGTTGCCACAAAGTAAATTCCACCTGAAGTTTCTTCAATGCCCATCATTTTCCTGAAATACATTGGTGATGCCAGGAACAAACTTGTCTCACTGTCCAGAAAAGTCTAAGTTCTTAAAATATTTGAAATACCATATTCTGCATGTCTTTGAAGTGTTTCAAGACTACCTATCTAATTGAAATATATCTTTGTATATCTACAAAAACTTAACTAATATAACTATATGTTTGGTTATCATGACTATTAATCTGCATTTCTCAATTACACATAACAATTTTAAATGAGTCACATCAGCATCATACCTTAACCAAGAGTAAAAAAATACATATAGCATAACAAAATTGACCTTAAGTTTATATCAATAAACCAAAATCCATTTATCTTTTCTAATCATTCCAATATCATATCCTCCTCCCCCCCTTTTTTAAGATTATGACCATTAACCATTTATAATTAAAACAAACATTAATAAGTAATATTTTGGGGAAATTTTAGACGTAGCTTTCTTTCTTTTACTACTTCCTGCTGTCATAGGACAATCACCATCTCATGGGGTTTTGAAGTTGAATCATCTCTACTGGCCATCTTGGAAGCTGATCTCCCCATCAGAGAATTTCAGGTGGCCTTGCCAAATGGAACCACATTTGCCTAGAACCAATCCATAGGTTTCAATTTTCTGTGGAGACAAAAGCAGAAACTCTTTTCCCAAGTAACATATTCTTATAAACAGATTTCAAAGTCAAGATATCTTTAAAGTATATGTATTTATTTAACTTAGAGGCCTTAGCAATCAATTGTCTTTCTGCAATTAGCTCATTAAAAGTTGAAAAATTAAGAAAACAAAATAACCATAATCCAGACTCTCTGTTTATCTGCCATCTTCCGTGGTTTTTTTTTATCTTTATTTCTTATTTCTCTTTCTTACAGGGTTTTCTCTAACCTCTTTTTTTCTTGCTCTCTCTCTCTCTGAAGCCTATGTGTATTTTACATACATAGTACCCCTTTTTAGAGGTTTTATGAGTCTAAATCTATTCTATTGAGAATTCTTAATCATTTTCTAACCCAAAGTGCTTTTAAGATGTTGGTATCACTTTAATTGTCAACTCTACCCCTTTTGGTGGCATTTCAATATGGTGGAGGAGCCCGCTGCATCTCTCTCGCTGCCAGCAAACAAAGAAGACTCAGGAAATGCTGCTACCAAAAAAACTGTTTTTAACTCTGTTTCCTTTCTGTTCAATATAAGCAGAAACCTTAAATCAATCACACTTATGCCAAGCCTTCCATGAAATGTATGAGTTTAACCTGTGTGCTGCAGACTCACCATTTTTAAATTCCTGCCTGAACATTGTGCTGTTTCTGTACCATAAATGAATTTCAATATGCAATTCAGAAAACTGTTTTGGCTCTGTTTCAGTGACCTAGAATGCTCTTTAGTTTTTTAAACTTTCTCAGGTTTTATGTGGATGTCCAGCCAACCCAGGGATGCCATCAATTGTAGAAAGTTTTTTCCTGGCTATTTTGGGCCCAGAGGTTTGGGACCTGGTCCACTGCATCTTTTATTCCCCACAGAAATGAACCAAACACTTATATACTTTATAATGTTTGGCCCATAACTTAAGCACATTGCTAGCTAGCTCTTTCATCTTAATTCAACGCATTTCCATTAATCTGCCCATCATGTGGCTCACCTGTAACTTTTACATGTCTGTTCTTCTTGTGAGTCAGATGGAGACTAACTAACTCTACCCTCCTCCTACCTGCCTGTCCTCTGATACTGCACCCACTTCTATGGTGCTGTGCATAGGCCAAAACAGTTGTTTATTTACAGCATACAGAGAACATTCCACCAGAGTAACTATAACCAAAGAAGTAACAGAACTATTTGACAAAAATTTTAAATCACTGAAGAAAGAAATTGAAGATGATATCAGAAAATGGTAAGCTCTCCCATGTTCCTGGATTGGTAGGATCAACATAGTAAAAATGACAATTGTACCAAAAGCAATCTACAGATTCAATGCTCTGCACATCAAAATCCCAACACAATATTTTTCCTACCTTGAAAGAACAATAGTCAGTTTCATTTGGAGTAACAGAAAAGCCAGGATTGCCAAACAATTTTACTCAGCAAAAGAACCTCAGGATATATCACCATCCCTGACTTCAAGTTATACTATGGAGCTACAGAAAGAAAAATAGCCTTGTACTGGCATAAAAAAAAATACTTTTGAATCAATGGAATAGAAGTGAGGATCCAGACATTAACCCAAAAACCCATGAACACCTGATCTTTGACAAAGAGGCCCAAAATATTGACTGAAAAAAAAAAGAGAGAGTATATTTAACAAATGGTGTTGGCATAGCTGGATGGAAGTGTGTAGAAAAATGCAAATAGATCCGAGTCTGTCACCCTGCACAAAACTCAAATCCAAGTGGGTCCAAGACCTCAACATAAACCCAGCCACTTTAAACTTGATAGAAAAGAAAGTGGGAAATACACTTCTACGAATTGGAAGAGGCTACCGACCACTTCCTAAATACAACATCAGTGGCGCAGACACTAAGACCAACAATCAATAAGTGGGATCTCCTGAACCTAAGAAGCTTCTGTAAAGCCAAGGACACTGTGAATAGTACAAAACGACAGCCTAAAGAATGGGAAATTTTTTTCACCAACCCTACAAGTGATAGAGGACTGATCTCTAAGATATATAAAGAACTCAAGAATCTAGAGCCCAAAACCTTGAATAGCACAGATCTATAAAGAGAATTCTCAGCAGAAGAATTACAATTGGCTAAAAGGCACTTGAAAAAGTGCTCATCATCTTTAGCCATCAGAGAATTGCAAATCAAAACAACTTTGAGATACCACCCAACACCTGTTAGATTGGCTAAGATAAAAGACACAGAGGACAGCCTATGCTGGAGTGGATGGAGCAAGGGGAACACTACTCCATTGTTGGTGGGAGTGTAAGCTTGTTCAGCCACTTTGGAATGCAATATGGTGGTTTCTCAGAAAACTCAGAATCAATCTCCCCAAAGACCCAGCAATACCACTTCTGGGTGTATACCCTAAAGATGCACAGTCATACTCCAAAGGTATTAGCTCAAATATGTTCAAAGCAGCATTATTTGTAATAGCAAGAACCTGGAAACAACCTAGATGTCCCCCAATTAAAGAATGGATTAACAAACTATGATACATTTACACAATGGATTACTACTCAGCAGTAAGAAAAAAATGATATCCTAAAATTTGCAGGCAAATGGATGAACTTTGAGAATATCCTCCTGAACAAGGTATCACAAGCTCAGAAAGATAACAGGGGATGCACTCACTCATTAGTGGTCTCTAAACAAACAAACAATCTAGAAAAAAGCAAAGCATGCCCAAGCTGCAAACCACAACCACTGAACTGCTTGGGATCAGAAACACCCTGGACTGACTCCTTAGATCCCACTCCCCTTAGAGGAACACCTGACTCACTCTTGAGTGAGGGGAGGAGAAAGCTGGATCTGCCATGAGTGGAGACTGAACTAGGCAATATTTGGTCAGTGGGACCATGAGACTGTCTGCTGCTTGCCCAGGGAGGGGATGGGGATTTGTAGAGAAGAAAGATTGACCTGATGTTTACGTTGGGGGAAGGGACCTTGAATAAGGATATACAGGGATAGGAAGTGTGACTTCTTTGTTCCTAACAACAACAACAATAATAATAATAATAATAATAAAATAATTGCAGAAATCAAAGCAGGTTAGGTTCCCACATTTACTTTTTTCATATTAGCCTTTCTCCACATTATAAGTTAATGTTAATAATGCTTAAGTAATTTTGGTATTGAAGTTTTGTCTGCGTATTGTATGGTTCTTTAAGAGAAAAATAGTAATATCACACTGAATGATAATATTAATTAATAAACCCATTCTAATGTCACTACATATTTGTCAACAAACCAACAACTCTTACTCAGGTAATAAATGCTTATTTAATCAATATAATATTTTCTTTATATATATTTATTTTTGAATAAAGTCTCATTTTTTATCCATATATCCCCTTGTTCAAACTCCCTTCCTCCTCCCGCCACTCCCAGTCATTCTTTCTTCTCCCCATCTCCTCCTCTCCTCCCCAGCAAGGGCAGGAGGTCACAAGGTCTCAAGGCGTTTTAGTTCAACATCTACTCCAGGCAAATCTACTTTCCTCATCCCAACATTAAGACTGGGTCAGGTGATCCTCTAGAGGGAGTGGGATCCAAGGTGTTGCTCCAAGGTACTTTAGATGCCAAGCTGTTCAGTGGTTGTGGTTTGTAGCTTGGGTATACTTTGCTTTTGTTTGTTTGCTTAAAGTCTACTAATGAGTGAATTCGTCCCCTGCTCATCTTTCAGGGTTTGTGATATATTATTTCCTAATTTTAAAATATTAAAATTAGGTTTGTGAATATTAATCATTTATATGTTTTTAAGAAAAACTAATATTTTTTAAATTAGAGTTAAAATAATATGATTATGTGAATAAATGATACTGGGATGCTTGGTTATATCTCGCCTTAGAGATTATTCTATAGCCCATAATATACACTATAGCTTTGTGTTCTTTTTATTTTGTATTTGAAAGCCTAGAAAACAGCAAAACAGACTTATAACAGACAGTTTATGTTAAACAGATACCTTGAGAGAAAGAAAATATTTCAGCTACATGGTTTGTTATCACTATCCTGTTTTTTAATAGTAGAAATATCACAGAGGAATAGCTCTTTACCTACTTGCCAGTTTGAATAAAATGTAATAAAAGGAGAGCCAAAGGAATAAGAAAATTCTCACATGCATTTTAAATGTTCCTATTGGAGTGTAGAAAGACAGTACTCTGATTGCTCTTAAATCTCTCCTTTATGTTATCTGAGCATTCCTCTGTGCACATTCAAGCTCTGCAGCACCTTTGAAATGAAGCAATAGAAAAGAGACTTAATAGACCAATATCTCAATAATTTAGGTGGCACTAAGGAGACCTGGGAATTTTGAATACAGAAAAAAAGAGCTTTGAATGTGATAGCTACTAATAAGAAAACCCATATAAGACAATCAGGAGCTCATGATTTGAAGCCACAATTGTATAATCTATGCTCTATTGAGTGAAGGACTTTAGTAGTTGCTTTTCCAATGCATTTATTCACAAATAGCTTGAATCTTGGAGCTCCCTTGCATCCCTCTACTCTCTTCCATGGAAAGTATCAGTGCTTTAACAATGGAGAGCAGCTAGCCCTCTGTGTAGTTCATTTGCCTATGGGCCATGATCACACCATCTCTCACTCCTGTTCATCACCATTTTGGCTTTATACTTTCTTTTTCTGATCCATTTACCATAATCTGGACTATCAATGTCACTTTTGAGTTAGAAATACCCATTGCAGCCTGGTGAGATCAAGAATGATCATACAATAAAAGACAATGGCTATTTCTTCTCAAATGTTTTCATGGAACACTTCTCAGCAATGCTCCTAGAAGTCCTTGAATGACTTTTCTATTTCTGTCTGGCTGTTGGTGCAGCTATTTTTGTACAATCCAGTACAGCCATCTACTGTTGTGGAGAGGTAGTGAATAAAATGTTTATTGTCCAGAAAGTAGCATTTCTCAGACATTCTTTCTATTTCATGGTTCCTACTACATTTTCACCCCTTCTTCTAAATAGTTCCTGAATCTTTAGATGGTGGAATACATGCCTTCTTTAGAGCTAAGCACTCAGATATTACTTTTTCTCAGTAACTTCTTCAGTCTAAGTTTCTGCATTTATCGTATTTACAAAAAGTTGTTTCTCCTCTGATTAAGGCTCAGAGTGGTAATTTACTATGTACATAAATATACATATTTTGGTTCAACACTATATCAATTTAGGTAAGCAACAAATTAATTTTAACTTCATGTCCTTTAGCTCAACCTGCTTCTGGCTTTACTATGGGTTGACAGTGTTTTATATACTTTTGTTCCTCTGGTGTGGCTCTCAAACATAATTGATAACCATTACAGTAATGTGTTAATGCAAAAGTGAGTACATCTTCCATGTCTGGATGTTATTATAGTTGTAGAGTTTACAGCTCAATGAGATGCTGATGTTTACTTGCTGAAGTAATTATTTATGGTCAATTTTTATTTAGTCAAGACTGTAGGTTGTTTTGTGGAGAACTGATAGTAGACATTGTTTTCATCTACTATAATCAGCATTTATTAGTCTTGTTCTAATGTCTGTATATTTTGGCACTTATATTAATTGCTTATCTTTTGTTGTGTTAAACCATCATGACCAATGCAAATTGTAGTAGGAATGTTTTCATTTGGCTTACAGAGGAATAAAAATTAGTCGTGGTAGAAAGACGTGGCAATATGGTGCATGCATAGTACCAAGAGCAAGATGCTGAGTGATCACATCATCAGCTCTAAACATAAAACAAAGAGTGATGTGAAAGTGGAAGTTCTGTATTCTTAAATCCTATGATGTGCTTTCTGCAGCAATATTGCACCTTCTCGAAATCACCTCAGTGAACATCAACAGCCAGGAAACATGTATTCAAATGCCTGAGCCTACAGAAGCCATTTCTCATTCAAACTTCCAGAGTACTGTTGTGCTACCGAGAATGATTTATTTTATTAGTTTTAATTCAACATAGCATTTATAATAAAAATTATTTAAATTACTTTTAATGTTTTCTTTCCTTAAAAAAATAGCATTGGATTCTATACTTTATTATTTAGGAAATTATTTGTGCATATTAAACAATTTATTGATACAATTGAAAGTTGGCTTCTAATAAATTCTATATATATTTTATGATAACTTAATTTATTGTTGTTTCTATTAGGTAATATCAAAATTATATATTGTGAAGATAAATTAATTATGTTGGCAAATTAGAATATGGCAGTAAACTAAACTTTGAAGTTTATGATGTAAATTAAAATTATATGTATGTCTAGTTTAGAAAATAAATACAGATTTACATCTTATCATTGAACTCAAGTTGGTTACATTTTGTTGCCAAAATATCTCTATAAAATTAAAGCCACATACACAAAATTGTCTGAATATGCCATCTAAAGGACAACATTCTTTTTTTTTAAAAATCAGGAAATGTTTAGATAAGGAAGCTGAATTCCTTTATATTATTCCAAAAAAAAAGCTTGAGGCAAAATATTCCTTGAAAAATTGTGCAAACTCTAAAGGCAATAAGATAATGGAAGCTAAGTAAACATGTAACTTCAACCTACAATAATTACAATTTTCAATATTATCTTCTAATGCTATTGACTGACAATAGACACTTTTAGTCTATTATGAAAGTAGAGAAGTAATTCTATATTTAATCAGATGATTTAGTTGTGTGGCACTTATGGGACAGCAGTGATTTCGAATTTTTACTATTTCATAGTTAAAACTCACACAGAATTAAAAGCAATGATGAGAACGTGTACACTACTATAAAAATTCAGAAACACCCTGGACTGACCCTTTGGATCCCACTCCAACTATAGGAACACCTAGGGGGACAAAACTGGACTTGCCAGGAGTGGAGACTGATCTAAGCATTACTGGGTCAGTGGGACCATAGGACTGTCTACTCCCTGCCCAGGGAAGGGATGGGGAGTTGCAGGGAAGAGAAATGTCAAGATGTGGTAGGAGGGGGAGGGGACTTTGAATAAGGATATACAGGGATGGAAAAAAATTCAGAGGGAAAGCTGAACACAAAGTAAATATATGTGTAGCAATCTTATTTGCATTATCACCCTTGATAAGTCATACTTATGATTTTTATCTTCTTTATGGTTATTGTTAACTTATCAGCATTTTAAATTCATTTTACTGTTTTTCTTGATAAATACAAAATAAATAAAGAAGAAGGAAAACAAAAAACAAAAAACAAAACAAAACAAAACAAAACAAAAAAGAAACAAACAAACAAAATTCAGAAACAGCCTCCAGAATGTGGTGGTTTATTAGAATACTTGTATGTGTCTTTCATGTTTATATTCCACAGCAAAGTTAATACTTCCTATAAATAACATTTGTATTCCTATTGCTCTAACATACAAGTTTCCATGGGTGAATGCATCAGTTTGAGAAATTTCTTCTTGGTTCCTTTGAACTATTTGGTTAGAGTTATTCTTTGTGAACTTCAGAATAATTCTATTAATTCACATAATAACATACACAAAAATGTGACTGTTTTATGGAGAATTATTGTGGATTAGTCAGTCTTGAAACCATTTAAATCTCATTGCACACAGGGAACCTTTTAATCCATGAGAAAAATGAACCTTGTTTGTTCTACCATAAGCTAATATATTTTCATAAGTATTAAAACTGTTTTATAAAATGCTATGTATTCTACTTTGAAATTTTATTTGCAAAACATATAAACACATTTTTAAAATTATATTTAACTAATTATGTGTTGGCTTAAAGAATTGTAATGTTATTTTCAATGTGGATTTCCTAACCAGAACCACATTAATTTTCTCATAATTTTTTAAAAGTTCTTTTTATATGAACAAGGACTCTTAATTAAAAAAAATAAATTAAAAAAAGCAATTTGATTTTTTTAAAATTCTGCTACAATTAATGTCATTCAACACATTTTATAAAATTTTTATGCTATATGTATATTTCTACTCTTGTTTTATATGTAATGTTTATATAATTTCTTTAAAATATTGATATATAATTGCAAAATACAGATGAATAGTTAATCATCCATGACAATCATACTAGTCAGATAGCATACTGTATCTCGTTTGTACTTACTCTCATCTCACATAACTTCTTCCTTATAGACTCCTCTTCCCCTCCTACTCCAATTCAAGTACCTCCCCTTTTTCTTTTCTTTCCTTTTAATGTTTTATTACCTTTTAGAATTGATTATTGCTGTGACTTATTCTTGAATCTTCACATCTTTTATAATGTTCTCTAAACCTTTATGTATGGCTATGTTGCAAATATAAAAATTATATCTGAAAGATACAAGTTCTCTGCATTTTGACAGTTTCACCTATTATAATGATTTCTGTCTCAACAAAGTGAAGTTTCTTTGATGCTTGGTGAAAGTCTCTCTCTCTCTCTCTCTCTCTCTCTCTCTCTCTCACTCACACACACACACACACTCTCTCTCACACACACACATACACACACACTCTCTCTGTGTCTCTCTGTGTCTCTCTCTGATCTCTCTCTCACACACACACATAAACACATGCATATATATATATATATATATATATATATATAGAGAGAGAGAGAGAGAGAGAGAGAGAGAATATAATTAGAATTACTACCAGTATAGGACTACAGCAGTTCAAGATTTTCCTCTAGCTTTCATGAACTAACAGCCACAAATGGTTGGTTTAATTTATAATATCAAGCATAAATTCTCATTTATTGAGCAACCCTTAAGTTTAATAAGGTGACTATAAGTTAACCCCAGGATGTCAGGGCCACTATTGCTGATACTGACAACATTGAGGAATCGAAGAATGATGATGTCTTTTTGAGAATAACGTATTTGTACTTATGGAAAATTTGTGTTAGAGAAGTTACTTCTTTTTTTATTTATTAAGAATTCACAAGATCCAACAATTAGATGTGATTAAAAGAAAATGATAATAATGTTGATTTGAGATTGACTGAAAATTAAAATCAACTTGAACACCAAATCAAAGATATTATATTAATCATTGTTGATAGAATTATGTATATGAATGCATACTAATCAAAGCCCTTTAAGAACTGTCACTATAAACATAATTTAGAGAAAACTTAAATATATTAAGGAGTGTCATTCATATATTGGGCTCTTTATATAAAGGAAAATATCCAAATTATCAAGATACAATTGAACACTTCCATACTGAAGTATACAGAAAGGTATCAATCCAAATTAATTACAAAGCTACTCAAATAATGATATTTTTATCAAATAAGCTAATGATCAGTAAGTACAATTTAGATTTTCTGCTGCTTTAGCTTTTAATTATTTTCTTTTAATATTTGTAACAAGAATAGCATATAACACTGTTTGTACAGACATAGAAACACAGCATCTAAATAATGCAAAAAAATTAGAAAAACTGACTAAGCCCTCCCGAGTAAGACTAACAGAAATATTTTTTTTTATTGAAAAATATTTTCTAGGCATATCTATTTTCTAGAAATATTATTGATTACTACTATTTATATTATGGAAACATCATCTCACAAGTATTTCATATGGACTTTTGTTGTTCATTTTATAAGTAAAAATATGTCCATAATAGTGTAAAGAAAGCTGTGTGAAGAAATAAATGTACAATCTCTATGCTGCAAGTTGCAATTGTCCTTTAAGGGCTTTTTTGTTTCAGTAGTAGTCAGCTTGAATTTCTTTGTGATAACCTTGAAAATATTAAGATTTCTGAGTTATATTGTTGAATGGTGAATTCATAGGACACATCTGATGAGTTTCTCATTAATATGAATAGATGGCAGGTAAGAGAGTCACAGCAGTTAAGTGTCAATGTTATCTTTTTTAAATTAAAATTGCTTATTACCATAATAACTCATCAGTTTCCTGATCTATAAGTTTCTATTTATTTTTTAGTCTCAAAATTAACAAATATTTTCCTCTCAAAAATAATTATTTGTATATATACACAAAATGATTGGAGATTTTATGTCATTTAGATGGGATAAAATGTATATAAAATTCATTTTCTGCACAGATTTATTAGCTGACAACTGTTTTATTTTATGATAATAGATTTTCAAATTCTATTTTAATTTTTCTGCTTTGAATGCAGTTCTTTGACTCTTAGATTTGATTCACTACTTTGATATCTTAAGCAGTATAATTAGTTAATTGCCTAATTTAAATATTCATACTCTTTGAAAGTTTCATATATTTATACCTTCAATACTTCTTCTTTTACTACCTTCCTACTACTCTTCCATGTGCTCCACTTCTCTTCCTCTTGATTTATTTCATCTTGTTTTAGTCACATGAAAAATTGCTCATCTCAGCAAGGGCTTCCCATGTTCCTATTAGTGAGTAGCCATAGCAATGCACTTGTCAAGACCCCAGAGAAGATCGACCAGGCCCTTCTTTATTACCCAACAACTTCCATTACTTTCTCCTATAAGAGCTTTGGCAACACCTCCCTCTCAACTTCAGCACTCACATTTTGATTGGTTTTGTTTGAAACTCATCACAGCAGCTATAAACAAAAAATAATTCAGAGCTAAGCTCTTAAAACCTTTTTAACTATTAAAAAGTACTATAACAAATATTTGTTTTATAGATAAAATTTTTGATACTCATAGCATCTTACATGTTCATATATATACATACATATGTATTTTAATATGATACACAATATAATATTTACTTGATAATATCTTAGATGTTTATGTGTTCATATTTGTTTGGCTGCATATGCACAAGTGCATAAACTTCTGTGGAAAGTAAACATGAGTTTTATTTCTGAAAGTTTTATTTCTAGAAAGGAAACTTTACTGTTTAAATTCTAATTCCTAATACCATACATAAAATGTAGAATGTGTTTTTGCCTAATTACTTAAACTTACAGAAAATTCCCTTAACTTTATCTATTTCGACATTAATCTAAGAATTTCTTTCTGACTCAATCATGAGTATACTCCATTTTGTCTATACATGCAAAGAACTTCTTTGTCCATTAATTTAATGATTTGTATGTTATATCATTCCTTATCTATTTTGAGGAGTGATACCCGGAACTTGCAAATGCAATATCTTTTTGACATATTGATTTACTTTCCTTAGCCTAAGTAATTTTATGTTAGACTAATAGTATTTTGATGTGATTCTGTATTAAGCCAGTATGTGATGCATCTCTCAAACACATGCTGTGATGTCTGTACACACTTATTGTCCACTAATTCTCTACAAATGATTCTTTTTTTCATACTTACCCAATTATTACTTTATATTTTTATGATTTTATGAATGCCTTAATTGAACACTTAGTCTATTTTGCCTCATTATTTTCTGTACACAGTGTTGGAACAAACAGGAAGAGTAAATATCTCTTTAACAGTTATTTTAATTTGTGTGCATATATAGTTTCATATGGTACTCTACTCTTCTATGATCTGCACATGGTTTTCAATCAATTTCTTTACATTTAAACAATATGCAAAAGGTCCCTTCTATATTTTCATGAACATTTATTTTTTTCTTTTAAGACATTCTAACGAATATTGATAGATATGTTAATAAAGTTTTAATCTCCATTTACCTGTTGACTAATGATACAGAACATTTAATCACATAATATATATATATATATGTAAACAAGTGCTCAACATCTCCAAGTTCTTTATTTTTGAGAAATAAATAATCAGTTATTAATTGGCTTGGGGAATGAACATTTAGCCTTTGTAACTAATTTTTATTTCAAATAATTGCAAATAGATTGAAAAATAATTTTACTTATAGAATATATATTGATTACAGTTTCCCTTTTTTTTATAGCTCCTTCTCTCCTCCCCTCCCCTTCAGATCCACTACTGTATTATATCTTATTGGAGAAGAACCAACTTCTAGAAGATTAAAAAAAAAGAATGACAAATAAATGTAATAAGATTTAAAAAATACATCACATTGAGTTTGGGCAAGGCATCCCAACATAAGGAAAAGAGTGCCACAAGTAAGCACAAGAGTTAAAGACATATTCATGTAAACATTGAGGAGTACCATAAAAGCATTAAGCTGAAAGGTATTTTATATATATGTACATGTATATATATATGACCCTATACAGAACTGAGTAGGCTCTGTTCTTGCTGCCTCAGGTTTTGAGTTTATATGACTCTAGACACAAGTCAATAAAACTGTGATCATGGTTCAAACAAATACCAGAAAATTCAAATGGATTTTATACTTTTAAGTAGTTGCAAATAGAAAATGCAAATATAAAACAGAATGATAATTTTATAGAACAAATAAAACACATAGCATTTAAATTTCACTTAATTTTGACATAATAGACATAGAGTATACCAAATAAAATAAATACAAACCTTAGTTTGGGACTGAAAAATTTAGGTAAGTAAACTGGAACTACAGAAACAAACAATGCCAACAAAACTTCAGAAATGAAAGACAGAATCTCAGACTTTGAAGAAATAATAGAAAAAATAGATTAACTTTATAGATGACTTCAGGACTCTGGGTGGGAACGATCTCCCCTGAATGCAGGCCTGGACAGGTGAAAAACTTTTAACTACATCCACAACTTTAGCCAGGAAACTCCTTCAGCTGACTAACATCTTCAGTAAGGTTGTTGAATATAAGATTAACTAAGAAACAAACAAAGAAACAAACAAACAAATGGAACCTTCCTATATACAAATGAGAAATAGCCAAAGAAAACAGAAAAACAAAACTCTTTAGAAATCCACAAATTATGTAAGATATTTTTGTAAAGCTGAACAAAAAGTAAAAGACCTAGATGACAGGATGATAGAAACTTCAAGTCTTTGTTGTAGTATGTTTTTTTTTTGGCCTGTTTGGGTTTGGAGATTTGTGACCTGGTGCACGTGTGGTGCCGGCGGTGTGGAGCGTGGTCTGTGTACTCGCAGCTTTTGTCTCTCAAAAGAAATGAATTATACGCTTATATATTTTATATTGCTTGGCCCATATCTTAAGCAAATTATTAGCTAGTTTTTTTTTTTTTAAATCAACTCATTTTTATGAATCTACCCACCACGTGGCTTGCAGCCCGTGGCTCACTTGAATTCTTACATGCTTTTTCTTTGGGGGACAGATGGCGACTGGCAAACTCCACCCCTTCTTCCTACCTGGCTGTCTCTGATTTTCCACCCACTTCTACAGTGCCCTGCATGGGTCTAAACATTTATTTATATTGTACAGAGAACATTCCACCACATTTTTTGTTTAATTAAAAAGAAAGGTTTTAATTTTTATATAGCAAAATTATATATAACAGAATAGCTCTTAAGTAAGAATTATAGTTATAATATCTAGTTTATTTGTATTTTAAAATTAAAGAGAATATTTTATTATCTATTTTATTATTGTGAGTCTAAAGTTTCATATTTAATATACCTTTTAAACTAAAAAGAACTATATCTATAATTATTAAACCTTTAACCACATCAAAGACCACAGAAGGATATAATATTATGTAAATAAACAGGAAGTGCAAGCAACTTCCAAAGTCTAGAAAATGACAGAGATGACATTTATCTGCCTGGACAAAATTGAAAGAAGTATCAGAAAATGGGGAGATTTTTCACACTCATGGATCACAAAGATTAACACAGTAAAAAAGGCTACCATACCAAAGGAAATCTATAGATTCCTCATCTAAATTTCAAAACAATTCATTACAGAGACTGAAAGAACAATACTCATCTTCATATTGAAGAACAAAAACTCCAGAGATTTAAAATTATCTTGTACAATATAAGAGCTTCCAGAGGTATCACCATCCCCAATTTGAAGTTCTACTACAGCGCAATAATAATAATAATAATAATAATAATAATAATAATAATACTTGCTCTAAGTTGATGGAACTAGAAAAACATCCTGAGTGAAGGAAACGAGATCCAGATTGACAAACATGATATGTTCTCACTTATAACTGGATATTGGGTATAAAGTAAAATATAGTCATGTTATGGTTCACAGACCCAGAAAGAATCAGTAACAAAGAAGGATTAAGAGAGACTGCAAAGACTTCTCTGGGAAAAAGAAATAATTATATATTTCATGGGTGGACTAGGGTGAGTGCTACTGGGAACAGGATTTATCGCGTCATGGCTATGAAGGAAAAACATAGTGGGAAGAATGACTGGAATTCCAGGGCATTTGATGTCAAGATGAAAACTTAGTGCACTGGAAACTCCATAGATTCTAAGGCAGTAAATCTAGAAAAACTTGGAGGAATGGGGGACACAGAGCCTGGACTGGCCATCTTTTATAGCCAGACAAGGACTCTTGTGAAGGAATTGGAACACTAGTCCAGCCACAAAACTTTTGACCTACAGTTTGTTCGGCCAGTAGAGTGCTGTGGAACTAGAACAGAGCAGAATTGTCATCAAGAGATGGCACCAGATGCAGAGTCTCACGGTCAAACATTAACTTGAGCTCAGGGGCTCCTGTGGAGATCAATCAGAAGGATGTAAAGAACCAGAAGGGTCAGAAACACCAGGAGAACAAATTCCACAGAATTAACTGACTGGAACGCATGGGAGCACAAAGAGATGAGGGAACCTATAAGGTTCTGGACTAGGTCCTCTGAGTATATTGATATGGCTGAGTTGCCTTGTGTTCTTGTGGCATTCCTAACAGTGGGAGTGGGGGTTGTTTCTGACTCTTTTGACTATTTGTGTCCCCTCTCCTTCGGCTAGGTTGCCTTGGTCAGCCTCAGAGTGATGATATTTGCCTGGTCTTGCAATAGCTTGTTCCACCATGGTGGGTGGAGGTTTCTTTTCTGAGAGGAGGCAGAGGCAAGACATTAATATCATGGTGTCCTCCTTTAAAGAGGATTGCCTTCAAGTCCCGATTCCAGATTCAGTGATGTCTGCAGATGAGAGAGAATTGTGAAGCCACAGGGAAGACAGGAGAGTGAGCAATAACCAAAAAGCCATTTAAAGGTCAACAGAAAAAAATAAATCCTGCTACAATGCATGAAAAATAGCTTCTGCTCATGCATAAATGCCAACATTTGAAGATTGTTATTGGTATTATCAAAGGGGGAAAGGCTTCTTTTGGTTCTGTCAAGGTACTGAACAAGAAGTTTCTTGGTAAAGAATAAATTAGATTTTTTTAAACAAATCATATGAAACCTAGAAGAGTTTATATTCCAGTGTTTCTAGGTAATGCTTGACACAATATAATGTAAGTGACAAACTCATTCACAATCTAATGCTACTTACAGGCAAATTTGCCCTCCCTTTAGATAGAAAATGCTACTGTAAACAAAGCTCAATATCCCCAAGCTATTCATCTTGACATGGCAAATGTAGAGTATGTTCAATGTTATCTCTCACCTTCTTTCTTTCATGTGTACTAGATCAGACTTAGCCTATGGTTTGAACTGGGACATGGAGTTGCCTTTTTTCTTGAGCTCCATAACTGGCTTCAGGTCAAAAGTTGTCAGTAGCATTTGAAACCACAGACATATCCTATGCTCAAAATGACTTACATTCATTCTTAATCATGGTGTCAATATCATTCTGAATCAAATGACAAGACTGTGATCTTGGATACAAATATGGAGAAAATAGTGTCTGCTCAGATGAAGCCAGGAGAGGCAGGGAGTATTTGGAGTAAAAGAGACAGGTAAAGGATTGAAGGAAACTGTGATTTAAAATAAGAATGGTTATATATTTTAAATTCCTGCTTTGTTACCGATATGCCCCCTTAAAACCATTTATTTTCCAAATCATTTAAAATTAAAATAAATAAAAATTTTGAATGTGTGAACAGGGATGTATGTATGTATCAGTCATACATACATATGAGGAGCTTAGATATCAACTTGTGAAGGAATTTAACTACTTAAATCTTTCCATGGATTCTGGAAATCAGATTCATGTAACTGGCTTTACAAAGCTGGTGCTATTATCCCCTGAGCCATCTCTACAGACTTTCTTATAATTGTTGAAAAACAGTATCTCAGAGTTGTTTTGATTGCATTTCTCTGATGGCTAAGAATGTTGAGCAATTCTTTAAATGCCTTTCAGCCATTTGCAGTTTTTTACAAATTGTATTTTGCTTGACAAGTGAGAATATGCAACCAACAACTACATATTCCATTATACAGTCTTATCACAACAGAATATGTGGAAATTTTATAGCTTCCCATCAATTTAAAAATACCACAGCCCTAGTACATTGAACAGGAATAGTGACTGACCTAATAAATCTAATGACATTTATTTTTACATAATAAAATATAATTGTACATTATATCCAAAAGAAGGTCAATCATCTTTCATTTCACTGTTATCAGATCCTAAAGATATTAACATATTATATATTAAGTTTTAATTACTGTTATAATATATTCCAATAAACAGAATGTTTCAACAAATTTTCTAAATATCTTCAGGTACAAAGACGTATATATTCATCATAATTTACTAATTTTAATGTTTATTTAAAATTTATTAGTAAACATGCTTTTTACCAATGATATTGAAATAAAAATTTAACTACTAAGTTGTTGAAATGACTAAATAAAGAATTTGTTTGAAAGCCATATTTAAAAAACACTGAGCCCATAATGCAAAAACACCCCAAAACAAAACATATAAACAAAAATAGTTCACTGTAGAATAACTGGTTTTATTTATTTAACAGCTGAGCAATAGTCCATTGTGTAAATGTATAGTGGTAACTTATAATACAGCCATATATCAAATATTCTACTGCAAAAAGCTGAAGTAAATCAAAAATAGCTTATGAAAACAACTGATCCTCACTGAACCTGAAAACTGTCTGTAACATCAATCCCAGTGGGTCTAATGCCCTTTTCTTTAATCTATGTGTATTACATTCAGATGGTATACAACATGTATGCCAAACATTCATGTACAGAAAATAGATAGAATCTCTGAAATGAAAATTATTAAAGTGATTTATCGAAATTTACTTAGTACTTTGCCTTTTTAAGTGTGTTTCTTATAGCATATAAATTGTAGTGTTTTGTGGCTACTTTATTTTTCAACTGGAGACTATATTCCCTAATAATTTGCCTGAGGACTATGTTCTACAATTAAAAATCATGTAATCTGTTATGAAAAAATTCTTAGTTTTAAAAGATAATTTTTATATTAACAATATATACATGATAATAATATATGTATGTACTTTATATAGATAAAATGTACTTTAATTTACAAATAAATTTGTGCTGAGATTTAAATTACTTATAGAAATTTACAGTCAATGTTAAGAAAAAATATGCTATAAATAAAGGACACATAACCTTGTTAGGAATTATGGCACTTTCTCTGGGGAATGATGGTCACAGATGTCTGGTAGACTTGTGAGTCTTCCTGAATAGATATCTGAAATATATTTTTTAGGAGACAGTCTCAGCCCTGAATGAGACATTTATATCACAACCCATTTTCAATTCTCAGGGATCATTAAAGAAGAAGGGACAGAAAAAATAATGGAAGAACTGGAGGTGTTGAATGCTGACAAGAAACAGGTTTTCAGGACACAGCAGGAAAGCTGCATATATAAATTCATAGCAGCAGTGACAGCATGAACAGAAGCTTTGTAAGCACCAGCCAGAAAAATTTCCAGCACATGCAGTGGAGTTTGGCAGGAAGTCTCACCCTAGGCTGAAGAGCTACTGCCACTTGATACCTAGAGGGAGAAGGAGAGTTTTTTTTTTTTTTTTTTTTAACAGAGAGAGCAGCCCCATGTCAGATAAGCCCATGACTAAGAATTTGTTAACAGCATTAATTCAATTTGATAAGTTTAACAAAACCAAAAAGAAGGAGGAATTAATTTAGAAGAAGAGTGGAAGGAGTGGTTATGGGAGAGTATACGTATGATTGAATGAAAAGCTCAGAGAAATTATTTTAATGTGACAATTAAGAGTTAGGGTAGAATTCTATTTGAAATTTAAAAATTAAAAAGTTGAGGCCATTTTGACTAAAGCATTGGGAAAATAACATTATTTGTTCTGTCATTGACAATTTAGCGTTATTGTTGCTATTTGTATAAAGTTATCATGATACTTAAAATGGTAGAAAATTGTGGTAATTCATTATATATTCACAGTAAAGTGTAGCTGCTTGAGAAATCTACAAATTCCACCCTATTTAGTCTTTTAAGAGCTTTCAGTTTTGACATAAATGGGCAAAGAGGGGGAAAAAGAAATAATTTTGCTAGAGATTTCATGGCCCTGTTTTTACCTCATTATCTCTTGAAGGGTTCCCTACTGTTTATAAAATTGAAAAGTCATGCTGAGTTGAATGTCCAATGGCCTGAATAAAATTGATTTTTATCATAGTGTATCTATTTCCTAACTTTGTCAATGACAGACATGAAAAACATTATTCTAGTCATGCCTCTCTTTATATATGTGCTTAATTGCCATTCTCTGTTCACATGGTGAATTGAACTCTTTAAATGAAGAGACTGAATTAAGAATCATGACTTTTAGAACAACTAACACAGTTCTCAGTCATCTTATTAAAAGCCATAAAACTATGTAAAACTGAAGAACATTATAATATAGATTAACTATGTACTACAATGAAAAAATATTATAATGCATTTTTATCATATGTGCATTAAGCACCTCATATAAAATAAATCAATAAAATTCACATTATACAAAAATATGCCACTGTGGTGGAAAGTTAAAAAACATAATATATTTACTTATAAAAATAATATTTAACTTCTGTTTCTTATTATGAAAGATTTTATTCATGTTAAGAATAGGTAAAAATATGAATCAAGTAAAACACAATTACACAGAGAGAAATAATTTAACTTTATATTTTTGATAAATACCAGTTTGAATAAAAATTTCAGTGATGCAAAGTTTGCCACTTACATTATATTCTGAGGTGAATACTTTTGTATAAATGCCCACTAACTCTTCTGACTTTTATTTGTAGACTCTAAGAACAGGATATTTTTCTTTTTAAACCAAATTTAAAAAATACCTAATTCTGATGCTTGTTTTCATTACTCTGTGCCTTAATTTAAGTTATCATTCTGTTTAGAAATATTTATTTGAAAATACTGGGTTGTACTGATAAAAAGAAAATGACCACAGTATTTTCAGTCATTCAGAGGGTGGTCTACTGGGAAGGTGTATCCTAGAAACTATTAAATGTAACAGTATCTTGGCTCTGATTCACCTGAATACAACTAGTAGGATATTAGCTCATATTAAACTGAAATGAAGTAGGTAAGTATAGCAATACTCTTCTTTGAAAGCATAATTAAAACATAGCAAATTCGAATGTAAAATTCACATTGCTAGTGAACCCTAGGAGATTTTTGATCCTTTGATGCAACTAGAGTAATCAAATTACAAATATCAACTTAAAATCAACTAACTGGAAGAAATATTTTAGCTTTTGGATATTGATGCTAGTTTCAACAATGTTGAGTCATGCAATTGGTGGAATCATAAGGTTAGAAATTAAATTTTATCTGTAGCATGTTTATATTTACAAGTGTGCTTTACTAATAAAGAACAATTTTAAGAATAGCCTCATTAATTTTTATATTATCAATAGTAACAATTAGTCAAAAATCACAGATGTCTTTGGGTAGTATATATGTTGGACTGTTTATAATCCTTTACTAAATGTGAGTGTATAATTAAGATTTTAATAAAATTTGACTTTGGCTCATGAATCTATAGTGTAATACAATCCATAACTATGGATTATAAATTGGAAGGAAAATAAATATACTCTATTACTTTTACCCTTCACTTAAAAAATAATTCATCACAACAAACTAATATTACATTAATCAAAATTATAAATTATACCATTTGCCATAATAGTTTCTGGTATAATACATTCCCTTGAAATATTAGATAAATCTGAATTATTGTGAACTGAATATGTTCTTTAAATTTGAAAGCTCTTATCAAAGCTAACATCAAACATTATGAAGATATACACATCCACAAATTTGGTATACAATATCAATGTTACACATAATCCAAAACCTACTCATCTCACATGTAAGGAGAGAAAGTAATGCTACAAATGTGACTCTCATAGCTTTTCTTAGATTCTAACTTCGTTACTTCTTTTTTGCTTAGTGTGTTTGTTTATGAATGGATAATTTCTTTTTATTATTTTTATTTTTTGTTTTTAGTATGAGAAAAGTCATATTTTTTTTATCCATGTATCCCCTTGTTTAGACTCCCTTCCCCTTCCCACCACTCCCACTCACTCACTCTTCTCTCCATCAGTTTATCTCCTCCCCAGCAAGGGCAGTAGGTTACTTCTTACTGTGAAGTTAAGTTATATGTACATATGATCTCAAGAATGTATATTATTACAATTCTTACAAGTCAATGGAAAACTAAATGAAGCAAAGTGCTGGGTACTTCAATGTAGTCAGTTTTTTCCTTGCTCTTTTCAACTGACTATCACTTTAAAAAAAAATCCAAGCAGTCCAATAGCACAGAAGAATGAAATTAAGCACTGTGTTAACAGCCAGTACCATTAATTTTACTCAACTTGAGGACAGGTGTAGATTAAACTGTAGTCTCTGTCTCCTGTGCTTGAAATATTTATTACGCTGAATTTAATATAATCTTAGTCAAAAATTACAAATAAAATTAAAATATAACCATGAGGTTACAGTTGCACTAATGCCAAACAGGTTTTCTTTTTCTTAAACCAATATTTAGACATCTGGCTTTGGGATAATTATAGGCCTACTTATTGATTTCTGCAATTGAAATTGTTTTTGTTGGAAGGATAATTTTTTGTTGTTGGTGGTTTTTTTGTTTTTCTTTGTTTCTCATTTTTCTCTGGTCTTCTGCCCACTGGTAAATCCAAAGTCTTCATAAATTGTAGACCAGAATATACAGAACAGGATGGTGAGTTCAGTTTGTGATTTTAAATCCAACAGAAAAGGCAATGTGGCATCATGAGAAACGAGAGCCCAGCTATCCTCTAGCAGGAAGACCTGAGCAGTCCAACACAGCTGAAACATTTTTAAAAAGACTTTAAAATGACTTTATGAGCATGTGAAAAAAAATCTCTTTAAGAAAATTGAGAAAAAGACAAAAAGAATTGGAAAAAAAATCCCTAAAAGAAAGCCAAGAAAAAACAAACAACTGGATAAAGAAAACTGTTCAAGACCTGAAAATGTAAAAACAAGCAATCCCAACTCTCCCCCCCCCCAAAAAAAATGACAGGAAGGACAGATGCAATCATCACCAATAGAATACAAGAGATTAAAAAGAAAAGGAAGAAAGAAAGAAGGAAGGGAAGGAAGGAAGAAATTCAGGCATTGAAGACATAAAACAGAAAGCAATTTTCATTGGTCAAAGAAAATTCAAAGAAAATGTTAAATCTAAATAATACATATCACAAAACATCAAGAAAATCTGGAACACTATGGGAAGATCTAACCTAAGAATAATAAGAATAGGAGAAAGAAGAAAACGAGCCCAAAACTCAGGAAGTATATTTAACAAAATTATAAAAGAAAATTTTCCAACTGAAAAAAGATATGCTTATAAATGTAAAAGAAGCATACAGACAACTAAATTGATTGGATTCAAAAAGAAAATCCCCTTGCTACACAATAATCAAACCACTAACCATATAAAAACAAAGAATAATATTAAAAGTGGGAAAGAAAAGAGGCCAAGCAATACATAAAAGCTGACTTATAGAATCATACTTCATTTCTCAATGGAGACCCTAAAATATAGGAAAACTAAATTGCTCTCCTGGAGACTCTAAGAGATCATGATGTCAGAGCACACTACTATAATCAACAAAACTGTCAAATACCATAGATGAAAAAAGAAATAAGATATTTCATGACAATGGCAAATTTTAAAAATATGTATTCACAAATATAGTCCTATAAAAAGTAGTAAAATAAAATTCAAACTCCAGAAATTAACTATACCCACAAAAACTAAGGCAATAGTTAGTCTCACACCAGCATAAGCCAAATAAGAAGTTTTTTTCCCCACATTCTCAGCTGATGTTATCTTTTTTTTAATGTAGTAATTTTGACTAGAGCAAGACAAAAATATAAAAGTAATTTTAATTTGTATTTTTTGTTGCTAAAGTTTTTAAACACCGTATTTTGCAACCTATTTCTTCCATATTATTATTTTCTCTTTTAGGAAATAATTGTTTATTTTATTTTTTCCCATTTATATATTAGATGAACTTTTTGGGGTGGCTAAATTAGTAAAATCTTCTGTATTTCTTAAATATGAACTGCCAGCAAAAAATTTCCCCCACTCAAGTTATACATAAACGTTTCATAATATTATTGCAAAAGAATTATACTAAATCATATTTAATACAGTAAAATCAATTATTTATTAGCAGAGAGCACATGAAAATGGCACTTGTACACAGAATCATAGGTTCCTATGAATAAATAGCAGCTGTTGAAGACTGAATACAAAAAAATTTCAAGCAATTGAATTTGTGTATCAATTTCTTTAGCCTATGTAGACAATTAGAAATAAAGTGTTGATAGGTATTGTTTAACTCTAACTTTGTCATGAAATATCTTGGTTACCCCAAAACTTTGAGAACTATATTGAATAGATAAGGGGAGAGAGGACAGTCTTATCTAGTTACTGATTTTAGGGGGATTGCTTTGAGTATTTCTTCTCCATTTAGTTTGATGTTGGCTGTCAGCTTCTTGTAACTAACCTTTATTTTATTTAGATATTTTCCTGGTATTCCTGATCTCTACATGACTTTTATCATAAACGAATATTAGACTTTGTCAAAGGCATTTTCAGCATCTAAGGATATAATCATGTGATTTGTTTCCTTCAGTTTGTTTAAATGATTGATGACATTTACAGTTTGGTTGTATGTTGAACCATCCCTGCATTTCTGGGATGAAGCCAACTTGATTTTGGTGGGTGATTTTTTTTTATATGTTGTATACGGTTTGCCAAAATTTTGATAAGAAATTTAGCATCAATATTCATGAGGGAAATTGGTCTGTATGTCGCCTTCTTTGTTGCATCTTTGAGTAGCTTGGGTATTAGGGTAATTGTGGCCTCATAAAAAGAGTTTGGCAGTATTACTTCAATTTCTTCTATATGGAACAGTTTGAGGAGTATATGTATTAGTTCTTTCTTGAATGTCTGGTATAATTCTGCACTGAAACCATCTGGACCTTGGCTTTTTTTACTTAGGAGGCTTTTCATGACACCTTCAATTTCCTTCAGTATTATAGGTCTGTTTAGGTATTTAATCTGATCCTGATTTAATTTTGGTAAATGGTACGTATCCAAAAAGCTGCCCATATCTTCTAGGTTTTCCATTTTTGGAGTATAGATATTCAAAGTATGACCTGATATTTCTCTGGATCTCCCTGGGACGTCTGTTTTTATGTCCCCCTTTTCATTTCTGATTTTTTTGATTTAGATACTCTCTCTCTGCTTTTTGGCTAGTTTGAATAAGGGTTTGTATATCTTGTTGACTTTCCCAAAGAACCAACTCTTTGATGTGAAGATGATATGATTGTATACATATGTGACCCACAAAATTCTTCCAAGGAACTTCTACAACTGATAAACACCTTCAGCAATGTAGCAGGATACAAGATTAACTCAAAGAAATCAGTAGCCCTACTATACACTAAACATAAAAGTGCTGAAAAAGAAATAAGGGAAGCATCATTCTTTATAATAGCTGCAAATAGCATTAAATACCTTAGAGTAACTATAACCAAAGAAGTAACAGAGATATTTGACAAAAATTTAAGTCATTGAAGAAAGGAATTGAAGAGGATATCAGAAAATGGAAAAATCTCCCATGCTCCTGGATTGGTAGGACCAATACAGTAAAAAATGGCAATTCTGCCAAAAGCAATCTACAGATTCAACACACTTCCCATCAAAATCCCAACACAAATTTTTACATACCTTGAAAAAAATTACTCAACTTCATTTGGAATAACAGGAAAGC
Source organism: Sigmodon hispidus (assembly GCA_004025045.1). Taxonomy (NCBI): domain Eukaryota; kingdom Metazoa; phylum Chordata; class Mammalia; order Rodentia; family Cricetidae; genus Sigmodon; species Sigmodon hispidus. Next base: position 219,308 of record PVIH01001531.1, read on the forward strand.
CAGGATTGCCAAAACAATTTTGCTCAACAATGCATCACCATCACCGAACTGAAGTTATACTGTAGAGCTAGCTACAGTATTAAAAATAGCCTGGTACTGGCATAAAATCAGATTTGTGGATCAACGGAATAAAATTTAAGATCCCAACATTAACCCAAAACGTATAAGCAGCTCATCTTTGACAAAGAGGCCCAAAATACTCAATGGAAAAAAGAAAATATCTTTAACAAATGATGTTGTCATAGCTGGTTGGTAGTGTGTAGAATAAAGCAAATAGATCCATGCCTATCACCCTTCACAAAACTCAAATCCAAGGGGATCAAAGAACTCAACATAAAACCATATACACTGAACTTGATAGAAAAGAAAATGGCGAATATCCTCCAAGCATTAGCACAGTTGACCACTTCCTGATTTAACACAAGTGACACAGACACTAAAAACAATAATCAATAAGTGGGAACTTCTGAAACTGAGAAACCTCTTTAAAGCCAAAAACACTGTCAGTAAGAGAAAATGACAGCCTCCAGAGTGGGAAAAGATTTTCATCAACTCTACAAGTGACAGAGGACTGATTTCTAAAATTTATAAAGTACACAAGAAGCTAGAGTCCAAAACCTTGAATAATCCAATCAAAAAATGGGGCTCAGAAATAAAAAGGGAATTCTCAGCAGAAGAATTAAAAATAGCTGAAAGGTACTTGAAAAAGTGTTCAGTATATTTAACAATCAGAGAAATGCAAATCAAAACAACTTTGAGATACCACCTGACACCTATCAGAATGGCTAAGATTAAAGACACAGATGAAAGCCTATGCTGGAGAGGTTGCCAAGCAAGGGGAATACTCCTCCATTGTTGGAGGGAGTGTAAGCTTGTTCAGTCACTCTGAAATACAGTATGGCAGTTTCTTAGAAAATTGGAAATCAATTTCCCTAAGGATCCAGCAATACCACTACTGGGCATATACCCTAAAGATACACATTCACACTCCAAAGGTATTAGCTCAGCTATGTTCATGGCAGCATTATTCATAATATCATGAACCTAGAAACAACCTAGATGCTGCTCTACTGAATAATGGATTAACAAACTGTGGTACGTCTACATAATGGAGTACCACTCAGCAGTAAGAAAAAAATGATATTCTAAAATTTGTAGGCAAATGGATGGATTTGGAGAATATCCTCCTGAGTGAGGTATCACAAACCCAGAAAGATAAGCAGGGGATGTTTTCACTCATTAGTGGACTTTAAATTAAAAGCAAAGCATATCCAAGCTGTAAACCACAACCACTGAACAGCATTGGATCTGAAGCACCTTGGACAGTCACTTTGGAGCCCATTACCTCCAAAGCAACACCTGACTAAGTCTTGATTTTGGGCTTAGGAAAGCAGATCTGCCTGGAATTGATACTGATCTAAGTCACCTTGGGACCTTGAGACCTCCTGCCCTTGCTGGGTGGAGATAAGGACATGGGGAGAAGAAAGAGTGACTGGCAGTTTCAGGAGCGGTAAGGGAGTTTGAACAAGGGTACACATGGATAAAAAAATCAGACTTTATATATTAAAAAAAAAGAAAAAGAAAAAATAAATAAAGTATACATAGGCAAAAAGGAAAAACAAACAAACAAAAAACATCATTAGTCTGAATATGAACATTTTTGATTTCTGAAAAAAGAAAACAAGTGTTGAATGAAGAACCAAAGCAAACTACATACAATGCATTTTCAGCAACTAAAATGTGATACCTGCCACTTAGAGAACAAAGGACTTAAGGCTGATTAAAATTTCTCATTTACTTTGTACATTTCTTTTTGTTTTCATAGGCCCCTATTTTGTTTCTGCATCAAAATGTGTTCACAATCACCTGTAATATACAGATATATAATTTTACAGATTGTTGTTTACAATAATAAACCTCTCTTTTGAAAGAGATTTAGATTTAACATTTTCTCTGGTTTGTATGTAGGATAAAAAGAGTCAAATTTAATGTTATTTTTTCTTTTAAGAAAACAAGGTATAAAATATTTTGAAACTTTCTTCATTTTTTTGTTTTTAATGTTTCTTCAGTTATAAGTTTAATTTATATTTCATTTTCATAGTATAAAATAAATACAATTGAATCATGAATATGTAAGAGAGAATAATTATGTCTATTGTGAACTGGTTTTCTTAGGAAATCTGCCAATGTTCCTTATAAATAAAACCTTTGCTTTGTATATTATTATCAGTTGTTTTTTTTCACAGTTCCTAAAATGCCCTATATCATAGTGTCTATATAAATACATTTTGTAGCTATTTGATAAAGAAGAGAATTTTACTTTTAATTTTAAGCAAATACTGTTAAAATTTATCTGGATTCTGATGTCTTTACACAAATAATTTAATAAATGCATTTTGAAAACATATTGGTCTCAAATTTTGCAGTAACTATGGAGACATGAAACAATTATGCTGCAAGTGTTACCAGCTTTGGAACTCATTGACTCTTTTATGTATCTAAAATCAACTTCTAAAATTGATATAAAAATGACAACACAAAGCTGTCGAACAAATTCTATTTGTTGTATAATTAAAAACTCAGAGTCAAATATTGGGGAAAAGCTGGAATATCAGAGAAACAAACCTCAGCCAATCGACAGGCCTGTCTGCACAAAATCTCTGGCTCTAACTTTTCTTTTGCCACACCACCAAGCAAGTTTCTGGGAAGGCTGATGAAACTCTCAGTTCTCTCCCTCTGCCCAGGTACCTTATTTCCTCTTTCAACATTTCTAAAACTATGATGAAAGTTGTGGGTCACCACTTTGTGACCTTCATGGCCTGGCTCCATGGGTAACTTTCTTCTAATATTCCAGACAAATTTTTTTAACTATATCACCACAAAAACAGAACTGATATCGTGCTAATTATTGAAGAACTATAGTTTACAAATAAAAATTAGTGCAAACTACACAGGACAATCTAAGAAGTGTTGATAAATATTGATTTTCCTGTGACTTCAAGTGTTTCTTAGTCCTTGTCATTATCACTGGGTTTTGACAGATGACAGACATGATTACAAGCATATGTTTAGTTAATTGTTTCCTATCCTTGAGTTAAGAATTTAACAGTTTTAATTGCTTTTCTCCATATTGCCAAATATTTTAAAATATTACTTAATTTTTAAGATGATTCTAATGTCAAGATATACATATATTTTTATTTTGAAAAGCCTTAAGCATTCCCACAGCTTTTTAAACTTTTTTAACATTTTTATTTGATTTACATATCAGCCACAATTTCCCTTTCATCCTTTTCTCTTTTCTCTCCACCCCAATTCCCATCTATCAACAGTCCCATCCACTCCTACTCTGTCTCTTTTCAAAAAGGGACAGGACACCCAATGGCTTGAACAAAGCATGGTGCTTCAAGTTGACCTAGGAGCAGGCTTCTTTCCCTGCATCAAGGATGGTTGAAGTGATCCAGCCTGGGGAATAGGTTTGCAAGAGCCAGTTAAATTCCAGGGACAGGTTCTAATCTCACTTCTAAGAACCTTAAAAACAAATCAAGTTACATGATTGTCACATACATGCAGTGGGCCTAGTGGGACCCATGAAGGCTTTCTGATTGTTTCTAATTTTAATTTGTTTAGTAATGTTATTATCACCTAAATGTTGAGTTTAAATGTTATATTATTTAAAAGAAGAAAATTACAAAACAAATGAAAATAGTGCATTTTTTTATTCAAGAAATACATTTTTAAATACAAATTTTATTTTAAAAACTTTGTATTTCCAATGCAATCAAGTTGTTGGAGGATTTCAGCATGGCAGGTGATCAGAGACAAAGAAAAGTCACTTTTCTTTCAATTTAACTTAATATAGAAAGCTATATTGAAGTATCTTAGTGAAATTTTTTATATGTTCCTTATTTATAAAAATTTATCAATATCAATCTGCACACTAATTTCTATTTCACATTAAAAACTGTAGCTTTTCTTCTATGAGTGTAATAGGTAATTCATTTTCCATATTTTCTGTTCATTACAAAAGCAAATTTAGAGACTAAACAGCTAGTATTCAAATGAAAAATAACCTATTCTCTGTAATAAAATATTCATTTATGATTTATAGATTATAAAATCATCATGTATTCCACACTGAGTGAAAAATGATTACTAAGACAAAACTGTTTGAAAATGACTCATCTAGTGGCAAGTGTAATTTGCAAAGGAAACAAGAGACTTCTTAAAGCACAGTGGGAAGTCAAAGCTATTCATTAATTTGTAAAAAGGAAAGATGCTTCTGATCTCTGGGCTAGAACTAAAACAATTTAGGATCACAGAGGTACCTGGCTTCCTCATTGCTCTACTTCTCTTATTTGATAAAACTCTCATGAGAATCCATCACACATAAGGGATTCTCTGAAAACAGCTTCAGAGACCTGAAACTAAAGAATGAAATGAAAGTTCAAAAAGAATAGTATATAGAACTCTTATTTTTTTTTACTTTTTCTTAAAATTTTATTATATATATTTAAAGTACAATTTTTATATTATATAAAGTAAGTATGCATACTTCTTTGGAAATATGTGGATATACAGTCAGGGTAAATAGTGATTTGATTTTTATTTGTTTATAACTCAGTCATTTGATTTTTCTGAACTCTGTCTGTGAACCTATTACATCATTGTTTAGGAATTCTGAAGTAGTTAGGTGATGTGTTCTTCTAACAGATCCAGATAGAAGAACTATGTAAACTATGTATTTATGAAAATTTTAAAGTTATATATAAAAAAGGATGCATGTAGTAATAACTCTCCTTTAATAATAAGTATTTAAGTGGAATCTATTTTAATTACACAGAAATAAATTAAGATTCTATTTTTGCTCAAATCACAGCAAAATGGAAAAGTTTATGACTTTACCTATAACAATAAGGATCAATTCATAGACATGTTATTATAATGCTTAGGATATTGACAATAAAATATTCTTAAGTAATGTCCTAGAATGTTATATTTTATAATTTTCATTAAACTTTTATAAAATAAGTGATACCAGTAAAAATGACAATTATAAACAACAGCAATTATAAGCAACAATTAGTTTTGGTAACTGTGTATAATTAGAAACACCCAAAGAAAAACATTTTAATAAACTTAATGTTGTCTATGTTATGTTTCTCTATTAATATGGCTTATATATAGAATGATTAGAGTCCTAAGATTCATCCTCAAATTCGGATGTAAGGATAAATGCCTGCATCTTAATAGTAAGAGTGTTTGTCAGAAAGTAATTGTATCCAATGTTAGTTATAATATTAAATAAACTTGATTTCTGAATTTTAACCATTTAGATAGATGTTTAGTTATAGAAACCTGAATATAAACTTGTTTTTTTCAACTACAAATGTCATTATGGTGATTCTAACTAGCTTATTATTTAAAAAATCTCTTAAAAGTTTATAGAGTCTCAAGCAGTAGTGATATTAAAGCTAGAGAAGTCTAATATTAATAGAATTACACTAAATTCTTAAGCTTCACATTTTTTATATAAATCTGGATATATCTAGTCAATGACAACAATGCCTCTAATGCACTATGTGAATGTCATATATACTGGTCCAGAACTTATTAGGCAGATGTGAGAATCAAAGTTGTTACCTTATATAAAACTTTAAGCATACTAATGTGAATAATATTTACTTGATAGATATATGTAGTATCATCTTTGAAAAGACAAAAACAAAAGGTAGATTTTATGCTGAACAGACAAATATGTTACCTAAAATACTTTAACCATGAATAATTTTCTAACAATATTAAAAATGGTTCTAATCAATCATTCTTTTTTATTTGTTAGGCATGCACTAGTTGAGCTCCTTAAAGACAATTATGCTAAGAAAATCATCATTTTAGTTTGGGTTCATTTTTAAGTAATATAACACAAAATGTAAACATAATGAAAAATGCATTTTTCTTTCTTTCATCACAAAAGTTTTGAAGAAAATTCCAAAACTTTATTGACATATTTAGTATCTATAAGTATGCAAATTTAACTTTGATATAAAATTGGATAAAAATGTAGTATGGTATTTTTGTTGTTATTTGGAACTATTGATATTTTTCTGTTGGTGAAGTGCGTTCTTTAAAAACATGAGAATTTCAGTTATTCATTAATTCATGTAATAAAGTTTAGTGGTGTTTTAAGTCTGTACTCTCAGCATTGAGGACACAGAGACAACCTGATCCTAAAGACTCCCTGATCAGGCAATTGGCCTTTATCTGTTGTTTTTATACTAAAACTCAATGTTATGTTTTTAGCAATAAAGACCCAAGAGTCTGAAGCTTTATGAAAACCTGATAGAGTGGGAGAGAAGCAACCAATTGACTTTCCTTCTTAGTTGGCATGTCAAAAAGTGACCGTCCTTTCTACTGTCCCTAATCAAAAGGAAATACCCAACTTCAAAGTTTCTATTCCCTACTTCCTGTGCATTTCTCTATCCTTTTTTTAAGACTCTTTTTAGCTCTATATGGGTACTTCATGTGAATTAGCTGCTGGATCTACCTCTTGACCTAAAATTGACTTTATTACATTAATGTAATTTTAGAGTATACAGTGTGAGCAAATATGCTTTTCCCTCTTTTGTCTAAATAAAAAGGAAGATTTTTAACTATAACACAGTAAGCTATAAATAATAAAGCTATTATTATGTAATAATCATCCTCATAATATCCAGTGCATTTGTATTTGACAACATTAGCATAAGCACTATATTTTCTGCCTTATCTTGGTGAGTCCAAAGTTGTATTTCAAGATCACCCTAAAAATATCCTTTTAGACCTCAAAATATTTTATATCAAAAGCTTAAACTTTTATGTCTTTCAATGTTTATAAATTTTATGTCTCTTTTTATGAGTTTTGTTTTCAAATTTGGTAACAAAGAAAACTGTAAAACTATAACTATATAGTCTTCAGTCCCATAAAAGAAAGATTAATTATTACCTGAGTGAAGAGGAAGTGTTAAAACAGCTACTTCCAAATTATAGAAATGGCAGTAAGAGTTCACTGACTGGACAGTCACCCAAGTTTTTGTCTTTGAGCATCCATCTTTAGGCTATATGCCCATATTGTCAGACAGAAATTTTGCGAAGTTTGAATTTTGGGGATAGGACTATCTTGTCTTGTCAAAGTTCAATGACTCACTCTCTGTGTTCTACTTCTATAATTTGGATAGCATACAGACTGCACTTGAAGCAAAGGCATGTTCAATAACTAGCTTTGCCACATTTAACTCCATGGGAGGGATTTCTTCAATGTCCATCATCTATTTTAAATTAATTGGCACTGTCAGAGAATGAGAAGTCCCAGTGTCAGAAAAAGCTTTATGCTATTAAAATATTAAATGCCATAATCTGAATATCTCTGATGGGTTTGAAGACAGCCTACATTTGTAAAGTATATATCTATTTAACCTGAAAACATATCTAACATGATAAAAAGTTTAGTTGCTATAGGTGACTAACTACTAACCTGCATTTTTTTTTAATTTCCTGCAAAAGTTTCTTATAGCTTTCAAGGAATAAAATTTTATATTACAATTTTAAATGAGTTGCTTATATAAAATACCTAAAACAGGAGTAAAATCTATACACAGTATATTATAACAAAAATAGCCTTATATTTATATCAACACTCCGAAATCTTTATAAGTGTAAAATATTTGAGACTGATAGTTTTTTTAGTTTAAAACTAAATTCATTATTTTATCTTTTTATTCTATCATTTTGTTAATAGTCCTTTTCTTTTTCATCATCCCCTAGACCCCTCTTTTCAACACAACAAGGAAAGAAGAAAGAATAGAGGAACAAAAAGAAAAAAAAAATCCCTTAAATTAACATCCTTTGTTTAGTTTACTCCCTGACTATGACCACTTGTAACAAACCTCTCTAAACAATGATGAACATCTATAAACCAACAAATGACCAAATTTCTGGAAAGTGTATTTTGTTTTTAATATTGCTTGAGCTGTCTAGGGTAAATGATATATTTAGGGTACCCTGAAAAAAATATGATAATAATTAAAACATGAGAGGACAAAATGCATCATTTGTTGTGATGGGAAAATACTGGGCTTAACTGAAGTCCTGGCTGGAATAGTCAATGGGACTGGACCATCTTAACTAGATGCTTTGAAATGATCCTCAGTAGATTTTAGGCTGAAGCTGATCTTTGGGTAATGTCAGGTTTAGCTGTGCTGGCTGTTATACATCATCTAAAAGGGGGAATGAGAACTAAAAATAATAACAAGAGACAGAATAGAAACCAGAAGGTTCTCAGTAAATACTGCAGCCACCTAAAATTTATTTTTTATGGCTTTTTCTACACACAACAAAAGAATAAAACGGAACAGACAGACATCAGATTCCAAGCTGTTCAGTGGTTGTAGTTTGCATCTTGGATATGCTTTGCTTTTTGTTTAAAGTCCACTAATGAGTGAGTATATCCCCTGCTTATATTTCTGGATTTGTGATACCTCGATCAGGAGGATATTCTCCATATCCATCCATTGAGTGAGATTTGTACATATTTTTATTTAGGCACCGAGTGATATTAACTTTTCTCTTATCACTACTTTCATTGTGTCTCATAAGTATCTATATGATGTAGATTCAATTGAATTCTAGAAAGTCTTTCCTTTTTGTCTATTTATTTCTTGACCCAGATGTGGTTAAATTGAGAGATGTTTAGTTTCAATGAGTTTGTAGGCTTTCTGTGGTTTCTGTAGTTGTCAAACTCTACCTTCAGCCCATGGTAATCCAAAGGGTAAAAAGGTTATTCCTAATATTTTTGTATCTATTTATATTGGTTTTATAACTAAATATATAGTCAATTTTAGAGACAGTTCCATAGGGTGCTGAGAAAAAGGTATATTCTTGGGTGTTTGGGTAGAATGTTCTGTATATATTTCTTAAGTCCATTTGAGTCATAATATTTGTTAGCTCCCACATTTCTCTGTTAATTTTCTGTCTGGTAGACTAATCCATTCACGAGAATGAGGCATTAAAATCACTTACTAGGAACAGTATGAACCCATGTCCAAGGTATAGTGGGATTTAGGTAGCTTTGAAGATCCAAGGTTCAGCTAGGAATGGGAGGTGAGCATGTTCCAGCCCCTGGGCCTCCCAGGAACTTCATCCCAGAGGCCAGAGCAATAGTCCCGGACTTGAACTCACAGACAGGCATGCCTTGGACAAGGCCTGAGAGAAGCCTTCCCCAGCAATCTCATGGGTCACGTCTCAGATGCCTGCCCCTCCCACCCTCTTCAAGACAGGCTGCATCAACACATAGGGAGACATCTCTCTAAACAGCATGATCCCGTGGTATCCAAGGTGAATTGGTTGTCAGGTGGCTTGAGAGAGCAAGAATCCTGTGACCTGACCGGAGCAAGAAATTATGTAGGCTCCTTGTCCAGAAGAGACAAGAGACACACCACCCCTGTAGCCACATGAGAATAAGATTCCACTAAGACTTGACTAAGACTGAACCAAGGAATCGATGGACATATAACAGTGCAAGAATACATATAGCAATATAAAGAACAATAAGGCACAAACAGAGGAAGCTGGTCTCTACAACACCAAGACCTGAACGGAGCAATGAAGAAGATACAGAAGAAAACAACAATACAAACACCCTTACGATGATTATAGAGGCCTTGAAAAAGGATATAAAAAGTCCCTTAAAGAAATAGAAAAATAAAATAAAAAATTGGAAGAGATGAACAAATCCTTGAAATGAAACAAAAAAAAAAGAAAGAAAGAAAGAAAGAAAGATTCAACAAATGACAGAATCATTCCAGGATCTAAAATTTGAAATAGAAACAATAAAGAAGGAACAAACCAAACCAAAGAATGAAATAGAGAATCTGAAGAAACAATCTGGAATGACAGATACAAGTATAAGCAACAGAATGCAAGAGATGGAAGAAAGAATATCTGGATTGGAAGACTCAATAGTGGAAATAGATAAATCACTCAAACAAAATACCAAAAGCAAAAAAGCCATAACAAAAAATGTTCAGAAAATTTGGGACATTATGAAAAGACAAAACCTGAGATAATAGGAATAGAAGGAGAAGAATACCAGCTCCAAGGCACAGATAATGTATTCAATAAAATCACAGAAAACTTTCTCAATCTAAAGAAGGAAATGCCTATAAAGATACAAGAAGCTTACAGAACACCAAACAAAACATAACTCTCCAAAAAGTCTAGTCGCCATAAAATAATGAAGCTACTAAACATACAGAAAAAAGAAAAAAACATTAAGAGCTGCAAAGGAAAAGGGTCAACATCAGAATAATGCCAGACATTTCAATGGAAACAATGAAAGCAAGAAGATCCTGGTCAGAAGTTATACAGACACTAAAAGAGCATGGCTGCCAGCCTAGACTACTGTACCAGCAAAACTATTAATTATCATAGGTGGAGCAAGCAAAATATTTCATGACAAAGACAAGCTTAAACAAGTATCTATCCACAAATCCAGCACTACAGAAAGCACTTTGGTAAAACTCCAACCTAAGGAACCCAGATACACCCAAGAAACCACAAACAAACAATAAACCCACAGAAGAAAAACTCTTAGAAAGGAAATACACATGAACTACCACCAGAAATAACAGGAAGTAACAATCAGTCTTCATTAATATCCCTTAACATCAATGGACTTAACTCACCTATAAAAAGACACACCCTAACACAATGGATAGAGAAACACTGGCCAACCCTCTGCTGCATACAAGAAACACACCTCAACTCCAAAGACAAAAACAGTGCAGGGTTGGGAAAAGACTTTTCTTTTTTCTTTTCTTTTTTTTTCTTCTTTATTTTGTATTTATCAAAAAAAAAAAACAGTAAAAAGAATTTAAAATGCGGAAGAGTTAACAATAACTATACAGGGGATAAGAATCATAAGCATGGCTTATCAAGGGTGGAAATGCAAATAAGATTGCTACACATATATATACTTTGTGTTCAGCTTTCCCTCTGAATTTTTTTTTCCATCCCTGTATATCCTTATTCAAGGTTTCTTCCCCCTCCCACCACATCTGGTCATTTTTCTTCTCTGCAACTCCCCATCCCCTCCCTGGGCAGGGAGCAGACAGTCCTATGGTCCCACTGACCCAATAATGCTTGGATCAGTCTTCACTCCTGGCCAAATCCAGTTTTGTCCCCCCTCCCTCAAGAGTGAGTCAGGTGTTCCTATAGTTGGACTGGGGTTTGAAGG